>JAVLUZ010000154.1:46561867-46762950 GCA_036768485.1 Mermis nigrescens | reverse complement strand
TAATATCGCATTTTAAACGCATTTTTATCCCATTTCGACTGAATTATATTACTTTAAAGCAGAAAAATGCAAAATTTCGGGCGCTTTTGGGTAAAAAGCACTTAAATTTAATAATTGCGCGCGAAACGCCAGAAACATTTTGACGCTTTTACCGCTTTTGACCTCGAAAATGATGCAAAAGTTCCATCAGCATAAAATTGCAGGATAGTACCTGTCCGACTGACCCTTCAGGTGGTAATACCCCCTCACCATAGGTGGGCGGCACCAGATTCTCTGGGGGAGGGGGAGTGCAATATTTTTTCAAAGGTAAAAAAAGGTCCCTAAAAATGGTGGTATGGCGAAAAAACACCATTTTTTTAAACGTTTGTCATCGAGCACTATCCATTGGCATCAAAAATTGCGAAAAAAAAACAAAAAATTGTCAAAAATTGAATTCTGGGGGTATCTTGGTTTCTGGGGGGGATATTTTGGTTTCTCGGGATGGGGTGCATGCATAACTCCAACCCCCAAGCCCAGGTGTGCCATTGACCCCCTTATGCATGTATGATGTAAAGTAATTCATATTATGTTTATATCAGAAATATTCCAAGCCC
The DNA here is from genome assembly GCA_036768485.1 of Mermis nigrescens. Lineage (NCBI taxonomy): Eukaryota > Metazoa > Nematoda > Enoplea > Mermithida > Mermithidae > Mermis > Mermis nigrescens. Next base: position 46,762,357 of record JAVLUZ010000154.1, on the reverse strand, counting down.
GGCACTAGAGCAATTATTTTTCACTATAGGTACATGTAAAAATCTCAACTTTTCTTCTTGAATAAATCTAGAAAATTGTAAGAAAACATATAAATGGGCCATTGATTCAAGAATACTGATGAATCGTGTGTTGAAAATGTAAACTTATGCACATATGTACTCTACAATAATTAAACGTTTCAAATTTAGCATTTTACCGTACTAAAACCGAAGTAAGAGAAAAGAAGAACATAATTGCTGATTACCCATGTGTCATTATTCGGCTAGACTACTAATATTTATGCTTGTAATTTACATATATACAGTGTGGTCCAAAAAAACACTACCCACGTTTTATATCATAGCTTCAGAGCCACAGCAGCGAAGCACCTATTTTTTTAAACAAACAAAAAAGGTCTGTAACACAAATGCAAATCTTGCGCCCATAGCTTATCCCGTAAAAATAATGTTTTAAATTTTTCAAAAGTGCTTATTTTGAGAAAAACTGCATATCCGATTAACTGTCTGTTTGTAAATCTCTTTCTTTTGCCCCAATCACTTACTCATTCAATTTGTTTTTTTCTGAGTGATAAATGAGACGTTCAAAGATTCAAAAAAACAAGTTCAATGTGAAGTTTGTTGCAATCATTTCTCATTATGCTGTACCAATGGAGTAACAACGCCGCAAAAATTCATCAGGATAGCAACTTTCAACTTAATTCAATTTTTTGTGCAAAGCTCCCTCTATAGACTGTAAAATAGCTATGATTCCAGCCCATTTCCAACGTGCTCACACAGTATTTTACTAATTTCAAACAGCATTTGCGCTAAACGCACGAATAGCAGAGACTTTCTTTGCAAAACCATTTATCTGCACTATAAAATTTCATGTTTTCTTTCCGAAATATACCTACTTTTAATTAATTTGCAACATCTGAAGAACAGGTCTGTATGGTAATTCAGAATTACGCAGTCTTATTGTAAACATTTTTGTCCGTTGGTTAAAAAAATTTTCAAGAGCCTACCTAGCATGGTTCGAGAGATATGACGCGAAACTTGAGTAGTGTTTTTAAAACACCCTATATATTAGTTTTATAGCCTTTTATTTCATTCCGTTCCATCTTATAAATGAAAGTCATATAATCTATTAACCTTGACCGGACAAAATGCAGCAAAATTAATCAATCATAATCAGGCGGAGTTCTCTAAATAGGGTAATTCCATGTCAAGTGGTTTAATGGTCCCCGCTCGACCATCTCAAAAATCCCTGAAATTTTTACCAGATGTACCTCTAGGTCTGGAATGAATAATGCCAAATTTTTACTTTGCTACCTCACATACTTCCCAAGTTGTGGGGCCCCAAACTTTTGGGTCCACCTATTCAGTCGCGCAACATGTGACAAAAACCCAAGTTTGGCTTGTGACTGCTGATGCAATATTTGATCAATCAGGCTCAAATTTTTAACACTAACACAACTTTTTACGCTTATTCCAAATATTTTGCTTACAAGCATTACAGTTCTTTATTCGAGCCCCAGGACTCCCTCTAACATCATGAAAAAGTTTGTCGCGGAAGCAACAGTGGCCACTTTGAGCAGTCATAACTCAGAATCTGACAGTTAGAAATCAATAATATTTTGGGATATCAGTTTTAATATAACTTTGTTCCTATTCACAAAATTTCGTGTTTTTTTCTGCTTCTGGTTTTGAAGATATAGCATGTTGAACATAGGTCCGTACAAAAATATGCAAATTTTAGGTCAAATTTAGCGCCGTATATCCCAACTGTACCTTTTTCAATTTCAATAATTTATGCACCATTTGAAAGCGCAGGTTTTTCTCTTCAAAATGCACCTATTTTGATTTTAGACCCATTTGCCTTTCATGCTTAAAAACTTTTCCAAAAATGACCATATTTATGCTTTGCGGAGACCGTCATTATGTAGGTGCTGACTCCAAAAGTTATTCTGTAGGCTGTAGACATAATTGTAAATATGTTACAAAGTGAAAAAACAAATTATACGCAATCTTGAGTTTTGCTGCCAAAAGAACGCTCATGGGCAAGTTTAGGCAAGACTTGCTCAGACATTCCATGCCTGTATATTATATGTAAGCCGTCTCATCAGTTTTTCCTGTTTTGAAATATGTTTTCGTCTGATTGTGCCTGTTTCTTTTTGTTTTTTTTCATCTAATCTTGTAATTGTCTGTGTTTTTATGATTCTAATATTGATTTTTGCAGGAAATTAGCTAGGTTATAATGGATTTACCAAAATTAAGCCCCTGCTTTATTGGAGTTTTTACTAAATCTGATTCTGATTGCCATAAGCCTTCAACTTATTATTATGGCTGTAGCATTTTGAAACCAATTAAAAATTTGTCATCAACTGATAAAGAATTATTGCTACGTCGAACTGGTGCTGTTAATTTTGAGGAATGTGCCCAAATTTGCTCTTACCACGAAGCTTTACTTTTGACAAAATTCGAATTCCTACAAAAATCTTGTTGCAATCCTTTTGTAAAACCGGATCATAATCGTTCTAAAGGACTCCAACCAATTGATATTTCAACAGCAGATCAATTGCACGCCTTAACTGGTACCTTAGTAAAGCCTGGCCAAAAATTATGCCCTAGATGTAGGCAAGATATTCCGAATCGGGAAGCAGAGTTAGCTGAAACGAATTTGAATTAATCGGATGACACAGATTTTACGGGTGATCCATCTGACAAGGCTAATTCTAGCTTAAAGGGACTTGGCCTTTCACCCCTTAAATTTCGAAGAATTAGTAAAAGAGATTCACAGGGATATGCAAAGCGGAAAATTACTCAAGCTCAAGAAGCCATTGCGACTCAGATTTCTACTGCTGGTGGGCTTAATCCGGAAATTATGAATCAGCTAGTAGAAAATTCTGTTAAATGTTCGAACTGCGAAGCTTATGAGAAAGTTTTAGCCGATTTAAAATCTAAAATGATAATTTCTTCCCATGATACGAAAATTCAAATGTTGACATTAGTTCCTGATAATTGGACTATTAATAAAACTGTTGATTATTTTGGGGTTTCACATCGAATGGTCAATGAAGCCAGAAACTTGAAACGAAATTTTGGCATTCTTGCTTTACCAGAGAAAAATGTGGGAAGCGTCTTTCAGTTGAAGTTGAGCAACGTGTTAAAAGTTTTTACGAAAATGACGAATTTTCTCGACTTTGTCCCGGAAAAAAGGATTACGTTTCAGTTAGAATTGACGGCGTAAAACAGCAAAAGCAAAAACGCTTATTATTGTGCAATCTGAAAGAACTTTTTGTTGCTTACCAAAAAGAATATGGAACGACTGATATTGGCTTTTCTAAATTCTGTGAACTTCGTCCAAAATGGTGCATTACTGTTGGTTCATCTGGCACCCATTCAATTTGTGTTTGCACTATTCATCAAAATGTGAAACTTATGCTAATGGCAACTTTAATGAACGATGATTACAAAAGTCTAATTAGCAAAATTGTCTGTAGCCTGGATTCTAAAGATTGCATGTTACAACATTGCGAATCTTGCCCTGGAAAAGAGGCCCTTGAAAAATATTTATGTGAATCATTTTTCGATTTTGATCCTGATGATCAGATTTCATTCAAACAGTGGATTCACACTGATCGCGACACCTTGAACATTTGTCAGCTGAGTATTGACGACTTTATTCTTGAACTCGCCGAAAAAATATTGCGTCTAACTAGTCATCATTTTATTTCCAAGTATCAGAGTAGTTATCTCTCCTCGCTTAAGGAAAACTTGCCTGATGATAACGTCATTGTATTAATGGACTTTTCCGAAAATTATTCATTCATCGTCCAGGATGCTGTGCAAGGTTTTCATTGGGAAAATAGCCAAGCAACTTTGCATCCATTTATGATTTATTTTCCACCAAATTCTGGAATGCAAAATTTAAGCATGTGCATTATTAGTGATTGCATGCAACACGACACTATTACAGTCCACGCCTTTTTAAAAGGATTATTTGCACATTTGAACGATATTTTTCCAGTGCTTAAGCACGTTCACTATTTTAGCGATGGATCAGCAGCACAATACAAAAATTACAAAAATTTTATTAATTTGTGCTTGCATGAAAAAGATTACGGAATTTCTGCTGAATGGAATTTCTTTGGTACCAGCCATGGTAAATCGCCTTGTGATGGCATTGGGGGTACTGTAAAACGACTTGCTGCTCGAGCTAGCTTACAACGACCTTTTGACAATCAGATTTTGACGCCACTCGACTTGTATAATTTTTGCATTGAAAACATTTCTGGTATTAAATTTTGTTTATCTCCAAAATCGATATTGATAATTTACGCCCAACTCAAGAAGCCAGATTTGAAACTGGACGAACTGTTGCAGGAACTAGGGAAAATCATCATTTTAAACCAATGAACGAACCCAAAATTTGTGTCAGAAAAATTTCGGCTGATGAATCATTTTTCATTGCTACCATTTCGAATTTGGATTCTCCTCCTTCATTTATTCCTCTTAATAATTTGCAACCCGGCCAATATGTTGCCTGCATGTATGATAATTTTTGGTGGATTGGAAATGTTTGCCAAATTTCATTGGAACATAGTGACGCCTTTATAAGTTTTTTGCATCCAAATGGCCCCTGCACGATCTTTCCATTGGCCCACAAAGAAAGACACTGTTTGGGTTTCACAGGAACATATTTTTTTGATTCTCGAAGCTCCACTTACGACTTCCACTGGCAGACAATATTCTTATCTGCAATCGGTGATCTTGGAAATTGACAATAAGTTTAAGGCATTGTATACATTCTAAGTTTCTTGTAATGCGATTATACCGGTAATTTTCAATTGTTGTAAAACTGTGTTACTTTTTTGAACGTATAAAATAGTCGTTTTCGAATTTCTTGAGAAGCACTCAGCTAGAAGGGGTCTCTGCAAAGCATAAATATGGTCATTTTTCGATCAGTTTTTAAGCATGAAAGTCAAATGGGTCTAAGATCAAAATAGGTGCATTTTGAAGAGAAAAACCTGCTCTTTCAAATGGTGCATAAATTATTGAAATTGAAAAAGGTACAGTTGGGATATATGGCGCTAAAGCTGACCTAAAATTTGCATATTTTTGTACGGACCTATGTTCAACATGCTATATCTTCAAAACCAGAAGCAGAAAAAACACGAAATTTTGTGAATAGGTACAAAGTTATATTAAAACTGATATCCCAAAATATTATTGATTTCTAACTATCAGATTCTGAGTTATGACTGCTCAAAGTGGCCACTGTTGCTTCCGCGACAAACTTTTTCATGATGTTAGAGGAAGTCCTGGGGCTCGAATAAAGAACTGTAATGCTTGTAAGTAAAATATTTAGAATAAGCGTAAAAAGTTGTGTTAGTGGTGAAAATTTGAGCCTGATTGATCAAATATTGCATCAGCAGTCACATGCCAAACTTGAGCTTTTGTCACATGTTCCGTGACCGAATAGGCGGACCCAAAAAGTTTGGGGCCCTACAACTTGGGAAGTATGTGAGGTAGCAAAGTAAAAATTTGGCATTATTCATTCCAGACCTAGAGGTACATCTAGTAAAAATTTCAGCGATTTTTAAGATGGTCGAGCGGGGCACTTCTTCAAATTTGAATCACTTGACATGGAATTACCCAATATGTATTTAGCCAGCGTGCAATGCAAACAATAAAAAATGCAACGGACCTGTTTCAGAAACATGTATTGCGGATCCGTTTGATCCTGGGTCACCCGGTCACCCATGGCTCTCATTTTGGCATAATCGTCGGCGTAACCGTCGATCTCTTCACGAATAGCCGAATGCTGATTGAGCAATTGTTCGGCTTCGGAAAGACTTTGTGGCTCGTCTTCACTAGCCACCTTAAATAGAAAACGGACATTAAAAGATGAAAATTATTGAAAAGTAAAAAACAGAACGAAAACTATTCTGAGGATAAAAAACCAGTAAAAATCTTCAAAAAATATTTGAACTAATACGTATTTGTATGAAAATTTTGCTCCTTAGACTACCTGCGCATGTATATTATGTTATAGAAGATATAGATTTGTCATTCACTGCATTATACGAATTTAGCATCCATGAGATTTATAAATTCTCATATAACGTAAAATAAGAGTGCACGGAATTACAAGGATTCGAAAGTTCTCAGCTGCAGTAGGCAACGTACATAGATAATACTCAGGCACGTAGCTGGCCGTCCTATTTCTAGGGGAACCAACACCAATTTTTGGGAGGACTTAGCCCTACAAAGGCCGAAAATAGCACAAAATAACGATTAAAACGTCCTAGTTTTCCGAGTTTTCTCAATTTTGTGGGGTCCGAACAACCACCCATTCCCCCAGACATACGTGCCAGATGATACTATCCATACTAGGTAGATGCTTGCGCATTAAAGCATATGTCGTTCTAGGTCAGACACATGGGCATAGGGGATTAGAGGGGGTTACGACCCCTGTCCTAAGGTTTTGAAAAACTAGGTACTGTCGGGTGATTTTGATAACATGGAGGGTACTGCGAGACAATTTTTGAGCTTACAGTAAAAAATGTCAACGTTTTCCTGGGCTTCGCGCCGTACTGATAAATTTTTGCATTCTTCATCGCTAGAAACCGATAAATTGGTTAAGCATCACTTAATAAAGGTCAAGAAACCCAGTGTACCGTATACAACTTGCTACCGTACCATATTATAGTGCCCTAGAATTTACATGGTACATAATGTACATTGACTTTTGCGAATCGTCTTTGTACATTTATGTACAAAGAGACGTTGTACAAAAAAACAATGACCACAGTTCACCATACAACCATTCCAGGACTTCAATACCCTCTGACCACCTCTACCTTGCCCATCTATGTTCTAGGCGGTGTTTTTTTGTACAAGGTCCGTTTGTACATGCACAAAGATGATACCGAAAATTCTTTGTACATTCTGTACATGCAAATTTTTGTGTACAATAATATACAGTACAGTAGCGATTTTAGTGCGGTAAAACAGCGTTTTCGATCTTTGTTAGTGTAATTTAGCTAATTTCTGGGTTTCCGACACCAACAAATTACTGAAAATTGTCTCAAAACGGCGCTAGGCTGATGAAAAATTTGACATTTTTCCATTTTAAATGCAAATTCTGCCATTTTAAAGACATGTATATAGGACAAACAATTACTCATTTCGGCAGCGAAGCGCCGAAAATTTTCGGGAATTTTCACATCTTTTACACGTTTTTGTCTTCCCAAAAATCTTTGTACATTTTGTACACAGCAAATTTTAGGGTACTATAATATGGTACAGTAGCGATTTTAGTGTGGTGAAAACAGAGTTGTTCGACTTTTGATAGAGTATTTTAGCTAATTTCTGGGTCTCTAAGGGCAAAAATCCCTAAGAATCGTCTTAAAACGGCGCGAAACGCCAAAAAATTTGACATTTTTCCTTTTGAAATGCAATTTCTGCCATTATAAAGATATATAGAACACACAATTACTCATTTCGGCGCGAAGCAGCCGAAAATTTTTGCGAATTTTGGACCTTTTTGCAATTTTGTCTTCCCGAAGATCTTGGTACGTGTACAAAGACGGTCCCGAAAAGTCCTTGTACATACGTCAGGAAAAATCTTTGCTGAGTACAAAAAAACACTGGTTCTAGGCATAGTTTTATTGAAGGTAACAAAAGCTAAAAGTAGATAAATTGCAAAGTGACACGATACATTGAAAAATTTGAAGCGAATTTTAATTTAAAAAAGTTGAAATCAATTTTCACGGGTTTATCCTTAAGACAATATTCACATACGCCTCTATGAGCATACGATTAGGAACCACTAAAGCTGTTCAAGTTGCGTACCTATGGAGGTGAAGTTATTGCGCAGTTAAAGGTGGCAAGCTAAAGTATAGCTTGAAGACTGCGTATCTGCAAGAATATTTTTTTCGAAATTCAAATTTTTTCATTCTTACTAAAGATCAACAGAGGCTCAAGCATAGATCTCGATCCTTGACCGAACCTGTTCTTTTTTGAACGGTATGTTCTGAATGATTAAAAGCATGATTCAGTGTTCACTTATGTAAAAACCTTTATTCGAGTAAGCTATACGTGTTTAATTTGTTTTTTTATGTCGCTCCAGATTCTAGTTCACACACACAATTTTCAAAGGTAGAGAGTCCAGGAGGTGAAGACCTAAAATTCGAGACCACTTATGTAGTCAGTCTTATAGGCTTTTTTGCAGGTCGAGTAAGAAAATCGATTAGAACGCCCTATATGAAATATTCATTTCTAAATCGTTTCGTAATTACATATTATAAGTAAAAAATATCAAATCTCTTCGAAAATTCTAACTTTTCGGATCGTTTTAACTTCATACGAGGCAATTTTATGGTAAACAAAACAGAAATTTACTATAGTCGGCGCGAAGGCCGAGAAAATATTCAACATCTTCGCAGCTTTCATGTCCCAAAAGTGATGCAGAAAATATTTGATAATTCTAGACCCTGAGGTACATAAGAGTGTAATACCCTCACCCAGCCACTATGAGAAAGCGTGTTCTACTTAGTTTGCTCTTTGCCTTGTTGTTGCTTAATAAGGGATGTAAAGCGCGAAAACGCAGGCACGTAAAGCTAGCCGTCCTATTTTCAGGGGGCCAACACCAATTTTGGGGGGACTAAGCCAAAAAAGGCCAAAAATAGCACGAAATAACGTTTAAAAAGTCCAATTTTCCGATTTTTCTGAATCTGAGAGGTCCGAACCTCCCATTCCCCCAGAGATACGTGCCTGGAAAAACGTACTAGTCTTTGAGTATTTGTCAGCCACATTTGGAAGTGATCAACATCGCGCAAAAATCTTTGCAAATCACCCGCTTCGTCCAATTTGGCTTCGTGCTCTCGAACCCTTGAAAGCGACGTTTATTTAAAAACGGTGTAAACATTATAAAACATTGTAAACTCGAACACACGGCGCACACTAATTGCAATGATAACGCATTGCATGAGTTCACGCTCGTTTAAAATAGAACCTGGTATTACCGACTGATCATGAAGGAATGAGCTTTGAAAACGAGAGCTAAGCGTTAAACTAAGAGGAACTTAAAGTTTAAACCTACCATCAAATTATAAAGATAATAATAAAAAGATTTGAAGCTTTAAGAAAAAGAAAATAAATTAAAACAAATTTAAAGGATATGATGAACATTACGTTGAGAATAGACGATCACGTGCTATGTATAATGACTCCTTGATTAAAGATCAAGAGTTGATGCTCGACTGATAACCTTGAAGCAATCTGATGTAATTGGATGATTGCTATTTGAGATATGTTTGTGATCCAATTACATCAGATTGCTTCAAGGTTATCAGTCGAGCATCCAACTCTTTTGATCTTTTAATCAAGGAGTCATTATACATAGCACGTGATCGTCCTATTCTCAACAATAATGTTTCATCATATCCTTTAAATTTGTTTTAATTTACCACATTTTTCTTTTTCTTAAAGCTTTAAATCTTTTATTATTATCTTTATAATTTGATGGTAGGTTTAAACTTTAAGTTCCTCTTAGTTTACAACTCTCGCTTAGCAAGCTCATTTTTCAGAACCTGGTATGATAAGATTTACTCACATGAAGAAATGGATTATTTTTCGTTCATTTAGCTAAATACGTCATTTACCGGTTTTATTGGGTATTTTTGAAATTTCTGACTCAAAATCAGTTCAATTTGTAAAAAACATATGCATGAAATTTTCAAATTTTCAACAAATTTTCCATGTTTCGCAATTTTTCTTCTTTTTTAAAAATCAAAACGAGGATGCGATGCAGTCCGAATTTCGATTAGACGCGGCGTTTATTTAAAAACGGTGTAAACTTTATAAAACATTGTAAAGTCGACCTAACGGCGCACATTAGTCGCAACAACAACGCATTGCGTGAATTTACGCTCGTTTCGGGCTTTGAAATAAAACCTGGTGAGATAAGATTTACTCACACGAAGAATTGAATATTTCCCGCCCATTTAGCTACGTTATTTTCCGGTTTTGTTGGGTAATTTTTAAAATTTCTGAATAAAATCGTCCAATTTGTAAATAAAATTTTGCATATAATTTTCAAATTTTGAATAAATTTCCCACGTTTCGCAATTTTCCATATTTTTAAAAATCAATTAAACTTATCAAACGAGGATGTGCGATGCAGTCCTAATTTCAATTAAAATCGTTCCATTTTATTGTCAATTTACGTTAACGCACCCTTGACGTAAGAACGTCCCAACTTTCGTAAATTTTCCTAATTTGTTCGCGGATGGCGGCCGCTTCGGCGGGTCTTTCGCGTTCGATCTCGTCGGCTTCCTTTTCCAAACTGGCCATTTTAGCCTGAACGACGAATAATGATGATCAATAAAAAGTAAATAACAAAATAAATAACAAATAATAATAAAAATAAATAAATAAATAAATAGTGATAATAATAAAAAATTAAATAAAAAGTAAACAACAAAATAAATAGCAAATAATAATATAAATAAATAAATAAAAAGTAAATAACAAAATAAATAACAAATAATTATAAAATAAATAAAAAAATACAAAGTAAATAACAAATAACAATAAATAATAATATAAATAAATAAACAAATGCAAAGTAAATAACAAATAATAATAAAAAATAAATAAATAAAAAGTAAATAACAAAATAAATAACAAATCGCTTCTTTTAACGTTGGTTTGTTCAAAACAGAGCTGCTAAAGATTGATTTTACAACTTTTTTGTCGGGGTGTAGTTGTATCACACTCCGTGATATGTATGTCCTTTTGTTCAGTCGCTGTTTTATCACGTATTTGTGTTTTACCAAATTTAGTGTATTTTTCTGAACAATAAATGTTTTCCTGTCTCACCTTGTCTAAAATAATAAAGCAATAAATATATAAAAATTATAATTACGTAAAATATTATTTAATATCTAATACAACTAAATGAATGACCTGAATAACGCCCAGGTCGCGTTCCATCATCGAAAGTCGTCGCTGCAGCTTCATCACGCCGCTCAAATCGTTGGTCAATTCGTCGATATCCTCCAAAACGCGCGTCTTGTCCTGGATCCACGTCACAGTTTCTTGGCAATCGATCTTGAACGTTTGCAAACGGTGCGCTTGATCTAATTCGCGTCGTTTCCGGTCGACCATGTCACGCAATTGAGCCCATCTATGTAACACAACGATCGTATTAAGCAGATTCATAATGCAAGAGAGATGAGGGATCGAGGGATCTCTAACTCCATCCCCAAGTCAACAAAATTTTGACCCACACTCCGATTTTTGGAAAAAAACCTTGCGTTTTTTTGAATTTTTGCAGAATGATGGTAGTCGGCCGTTTTTTCGAAAAAGGGCCGTTTTGGGGATTTTCTGGGATGGGGAGTTCATATTTGAAAGAATTAGGTGGCGGTAGGCATTACATGTTAAGCGAGTTATAGGCTGTTGAACGTCACGTGCTTAAGGATAGGCGAAAAGGTAAAAAAAAGGGAAAATGGTGTTTGGGGTATTTTTCAGTTTTCAATTTGTGGCGACAGCATATTGCTTGCGGATTCAGATTTGTGCCAGACATGGGCTAAGCCTAAGTCATAAATTGCTCCGCTCGCGCGCTGACATCAATGTGAATGTACATACGTAACTAGCCCGAGTCTAAGACATTGATAATTTCATAAGTTGTAGAATTTGATTTAATAAGTTGTAGAATTTGGTGTAAATTTATTCAATATTTTCATTAAATTTGAAAACCGTTTTTCTCCAAAAAATACCGGCGATCGTTGGCTCAAATTTAGTTTCCGTAGACCCAATTAGTGTTTTTTTGGCAAGTTCTAGGGTGTCCGAGGGTGAGAAATCGGTATTAGACGAAACACAAAAACTACCATCATCTGCAAATTACCCCGTTTTTTAGCCATTTTTAGAAGTTTTTGGCCATTTAGCCGAGGAACACCACCCAAAATTTTGATGCCATATCCATATATTGTCCCCGTACATCTGACGGCTCAAATTTTGAGTCGGAGTCCCGACCATTCCTACGGGGGGGTGGGGTGTAAATGACCTACATTTTTGGACAAAAACGGACAAGAAACGGTCAAAAAACGTCAATTTTTTTCCAGAAATCGGAAAGTCAAAAACAAGAGTGGATGAGGGGCATGACCATCTCTGGTTAGGGGATCCCGTCCCCTTTCCTGTTTCTTGTATGATTGTTCCCACCCAAAGTTGGTCGTTTTCCAATCTCTCCATAGACAGAAAATTTTTGCCCCTTCTTATTTTTTAGGCGAAAACTTGCTTTTTTGACCCTTTATAGGCGTTTTTTAATCATTTTTTATCAAAAAATCGAAGGCCATTATCCTCCTCCTCACAACGGTCCGGCACTCCCTCCACCCAAAATTTCGAGCCGTTACCTACACGTACATACACAGAATAAGATGCTCAGACATGTAATAGGAATTTGGAGAATCCTACCATTCGGACCATCCAACCAACCTCAAAGTTAGGATTTTTTAACCCCCTCCGGCTTTTGGGCAAATTTTTTTGAAAATAGTTTTTAAAAAACCATTTTTAGGTGTTTTTTTGTAATTTTTTACCAAGAAGGAGGCCCGCATGATGAACCATCCCTTCAAAACAGTCGACTACTACGTTCAAAATTTTAAATCGCTATATTTCACGTATTTTAGGCTCTGTTCAGAAGCCAAAGGAGACAATTTCTCGTCCGACTGACCGAAATCGAAAACTTGTCTTACAATCTACAGCGACGAACAAGTCAATTACAACAATGCACTCTAGCCCTTGAAATAATCGATGACAATAGATTCAAAAATAAATTCAAATAGCGATACCCACTCAAGTAAGGTTAACTTTTTACTTACTGTGTGTAAGTCCATTGATTTGATACCAACTGTTGGTGCCTGTTCACATCTGTTATTTCAAAATTATCAAAAATTTTCAATTTAAAAGTGATTAAAATAAAACTCGGCAATCTAGAAAGCGAGTGCGAGCATAACGTACTCAGGCACGTAGCTGGCCGTTTTATTTTAGGGGGACCAACACCAATTTTTGGGGGACTAAGCCCAAACAGGCCAAAAATAGCAAAAAATAACGTTTAAAAAGTCCTATTTTCCCGATTTTTCTGAATTTCCAGGGGGGTCCAACCCCCCAGAGATACGTGCCTGTGCGTACTTAATTAATTAATTACCTGGCGTTCAATTTGTTTTGACGCTGCAAAATTTCGTCCGAATTCGGATGCTCGACGTGCAAAAGTTGACGAGCCAGCTGGTTGACCGAGTTTAGCTTGGCCTGTTGGTTGTTCATGTCCTGCTCGAGTGTTTCGAATCTGTGGCGCATTATTTCCACTTCTTCCAAGTCTCCGGCCGGTTCCAGCGTTTGCAAAAGACGCGCCTGCGTTACGCATTCATTTTGGCGGATTTTGATAAAACACCACGTTTTTAAAGAAAAATCAAATAATTAAATAATTTTAATAAACATAAAATTATAATGACCCACGTGAATTTCTGTCATTGAAAAAACATCCAACAACATCAAACAGATAGTACATATGCGTGGGAGTACGCAGCAGGGAAGGGGGGGCGGCCGCCCCCCACCCTCAGCCCGAAAATAATTTTGAAGAGTCGAGATATTGGATGAACAATGATGGGATGGGGTATCTTTTCATCGAAAAATCTCAAAATTTTCGGCGCTAGCGCCGTAGAGTCCGTATTTTCGTTAATTTAGGCCCAAGGGCGGCCAGAAAAACATCATTTTTCATAGCTTATTGAGAGAAAATAAATTTTTTCCCGAAAAGTTTGAAATTTATGAGCTCAACAGATAGAGCGTGTTCGGTAACATCAGAAAATGCACTTTATTTGGTGCCCGGCGAAGAATTCTACGTGTAACAGCTCAAAATTTGGAGAGTCCTCCCGGCCATTTCTAGAGGGGTGAATGACCTCAAATTTTCGGTCAAAAACGGCCAAAAACCACATAAAAACGGTAAAAAAATTCGATTTTTTCCAAAAATCGATGGGCGAGGGGGGTCAAAAAATTGCTGGCTTGGGGGAATGGGGGGACGTCCGACTTTGGGTGGGGGAATCCCCGATCCCTCCTGTTAAATGTCTGCCCATATGTACCTTTTCATCGATCCAGGCTTCCAAATTATCAGTATCCCGGAAGAGCTCGTAAAGTGCATGCGCGTCCTGAAGACGATCCTTGCGTAAACTAGCGAAACCTTGCAATTCGCCATACCGTTTAGAAACTTTCGCGAGACGTTCGTCAATTACGGGTCCTTTGTCGACTTTAGCCTAAAAATATATCCAAAAAGAATCACGAGTCATCCTTTGATAGACGATTTAAATTAAGACGTGATGACATATAGGTTGTACGTAGTATACTATTGCTCGTTGGCATTCTAATCTGATTGTGATAGAATTTGGCGTTTTAATAATTTTAAGAAAAAAGAATTTTGAAAATATTAATAATTATAAAAATTTGCGAAAGAGTGTAGGGAAGCGTGGCACTTAACAGGCTTGAAAGAAGGTAAGCCGAACAGATTATTAATTATTAATTTATATAGAATATAATTACAAAAATAATATATTATTAATTAATCAATAATTATAATTAATTAATTTAAAAAATTTAAATTGAATAGATTAAAAATTAATGTATAATGAAAGAAAAATTTTTTTCGCAGTTTTACAAACGATTTTAGCCACTTTTACGTAAATGTTTTGAGCTCTGCCTAATGGATATAAATTCAATTTTAATTTTGAACATTTCTCATTCACAAAGTTGACTCTGTGCTTCTCTCGTACTTAATTTATTATTAATATGGTTTATTAATATGGCAGTGCTGCTTGTGTTTTTCTGAGTCTTTAGCGACAATGCTGCGTGAAAAACATTTATTGACGAAAATTTAGGAAAGTCAATCCACCCTCCCACACGCAGTTTTAAACTAACCTTACCAAATAATATGGCAATCGATGGATTATCGAAAAACTTAAAATAAAGCTAAAAACCTGGGTGAAATATTAGAATGGAAGAAATTGAAAAATCAGACAATTTTAAAAAACGCATCAAAAAAACTGGGTAAATATTAAACAATGGAAGAAATTGGAAAATCAGACAAATTCAAAAAAAACGCATCAAAAAAACTGGGTAAATATTGAAAAATGGAAGAGATTGAAAAATCAGACAATTTTAAGAATAAAGATAAAAAACTGAGTGAAATATTAAAATGAAGAAATTGAAAAATCAGACAATTTAAAAAAACGCGCATCCAACCGTTTCAGGCAAAGCATCGGCTTGGGCCTTCAACTGATCAACTTGATTGGCGAAATTGTTCAAATCGTTGATATTTTCGTCGTGTTTCTTAATCAATTGGAGCACAGACGGTTCGTCTTTGCCAACGTCTTCAGAACTGACCAAGCGAGCCATGTGAGTCATATGAGCATCGATGTCATCGCAATCGGCGAAGAACTGTAGATACATAGTAAGAAGACATGAGAAAGAAGCAAGAAAGAAGAGAGAAAATGGGGAGAAAAATAAGTAAGTAAATAAATAAATAGATAAATAAAAAGCAAATACTAAATAAAAAGAAAAGAGAAAAAAGAGACAAAAAGAAAGGAAAGAAAAAATGCAATATATAATTTTGAAAGAGAAAGCGACCAACCTAATCTGAATTTAACTCGCAATTTACGCAAGCCTGTTTAATTACATTGTGCATGTACATACATATACATTACGGATTATATGCTAATCAGGCCGAATATTAAAAATAGTAAATTATTAAAAATTAGGAGTATTAAAAAATTAAAATTAAAAATAATAAAATAAAACTAAGAATTAAACATCAAAAATAGTACTCTTTAGCTTAGAATGGAAAAATAAGTAATTTAAAAATTTATAAAATTAAGCTCTTGAACAGGTGACAAAGCCTAATTAATATAAAACACTATTGGCCTATTTCATAGGATGTTGCGAAGCAAAAGAAAATTCCGGTATCAGAACGGGTTTGGAATTTTTCGTCAGCTTGTTTAATAAAACATTTTATTCAACAAAATATTGTATTTCCTTAATCAAAAAAAAACAGAAAAACCTATTTTAGTAAGCTAAGAAAATGCAAAATTAGAAAAAATAAAAAATTGAAAACAAATGCTAAAAATAACCTGATAATAGTCAACGCCGCCCAAAAGGCGTTGTTTTCGGGCGTCGGCCAGTTGACGTAACGAGTGCCATTGGTCTTCAACGTCGGCCATTTTGGCCAAAATCTGTTCCTTGCCCGGAATGCCTTCGTCGGCCAATTCGCGTCCATTCTGCAATACCTGATTCATATTGCGTTCCAGCGAAGCCAAATTGTCCTCCACGTTCTGCTCAAGCGCAAAGCAAATCGATAAAATATAAACAAAGTACGTAAGTACAATAAATGTGTACAAAAAGCAAGAACAAAAAATTAGCAGAATCAGTGTTTTTTAGTATTCGGCAAAGATTTTTTCCCAATGTACAAAGACTTTTGGGGACCGTCTTTGTACATGTACATATGTACAAAGATTTTTTGGAAGACAAAAACGGCAAAAAAGGTTTGAAATTCGCAAAATTTTCGGCGCTTAGCGCCGAAATGAGTAATTGTGTGTTCTATATATCTTTATAACGTCAGAAATTGCATTTTGAAAGAAAAAATGTCAAATTTTTCGACGCTTTGCCTGTTTTGAGACAATTATCAGTGATTTTCGCCCTCAGAAACCCAGAAATTAGCTAAAATACACTACCAAAGGTCGAACAACTGTTTTTGCCACACTAAAATCGCTACTGTACCATATTATAGTACCCAAAAATTTGTGTGTACAAAACGTACAAAGACTTTTAGGGACCATCTTTGTACATGTACAAACAGACCTTGTACAAAAAAACACTGAGCAGAATAAACAAAGTAAAAATTTGGACCAAAAGCCGAAAAAGCAGCCGTCGACAAAAATTTGTGGGCTTGAGCGTTTTTTGTACGAGGTCCCTTTGTATATAAAAAAGATGGTCCCCAAAAGTCGCTGTACATTTTGTCCATGCAACGTTTTAGGCACTATAATGTGGAACAGTAGCGCTTCCACTATGACGAAAGACTGTTTTCACTTATGGTAGCGCATTTTAGCCAGTACGACGCGGATTTTTTAGATGGGAAGGAGGAGGAGCGGTCAAAAATTGTTAACCCTATATTTCGAGATACGTTCGCCAGGGTACCAAATAAAGTGCATTTTCTGACGTTTCAGAACATGCTCTTTCCATTGAGCTCATAAAATTCAAATTTTTCGAGAAACATTATATTTTTTATCAATGAGCTATGCAAAATGACATTTTTTTGGTCGCGCTTGGGCCTACATTAGCGAAAATAATGATTCTACGGCGCAAAGCGCCGAAAATTTTGAAATTTTCGATAGAAAGATACCAATTTTTATGCATTTCCTTACCTCTCCTAAATTATTTTTTGGCTAAGGGGCAGCCGCCCACCCCATTTTAGCCAATTTCTGAGTTTCTGACGACAAAATGCTAAGAATTGCCTCAAAACAACAGCTGAAAAAGGCGCCGAAAAATTTAACACTTGTTCCTGTCCTAACGCAAATTATGCCATTGTAAAGATATGTAGAAGAGACAATGACTGATTTCGGCGCCAAGCGCCGGAAGTTTTTGGGAATTTCACACCTGTCTTTGTCTCCCCAAAAATCTTTGTAAAACGTACATGTGCAAACGGTCCCGAAGCCTTTGTACATCAGGAAAAATGTTCGCCGAAAACAAAAGTGGCCGGAATGATAATTACGCGAAAGGACTTAAAATTTCCGGTGGGGGAGGGCCGACGAATTTCGGAGGGGGTCGGTAAGGTTGTGAATCTGATAATTTGATACATAATTTCGAATAAAAACTGACAAGAAAATATGCCCAAAAACAATATAAAAAAGCGTGTTTCGGGCCCAAAATCGTGAAACGAAAATTCTCAACTCATCGAACTATAGAAGGGGGCGGCATTAAATAAAGATCACTAATTTTTAATATAATTTTCATTTATTTTTTAATTTATGATTCAATTTTGGGACACCGGTCCCAATAAGCTTGCCTTATGTTTGGACAGCAGCAGATGGACCGAAGTGACGTCATGGCCGATATCGGGCGAACTGAGCACTTTGGCCATTTCCTTAAAACTCTGCTCCAATTCGGCGACGTCCAGGAAAAATTGGCACACTCGACGATTATCTTCCAATCGGCGTCGGCGTTCAGCCGCCAAGTCTTTTAATTCGGCGTATCGATCGTTCAATAGCTGCGTTCGTTGCTGAACGACCGCCGGATCGACCGGTCGATAGCCTAAAAATTATATTTTTAAATATAAAAAACGTGAATCAATCGCAGAAATGATTTAAGAACTGTTATTGGGAAAATCGATAATCAATATTATGAAGCGAACCTAACGCATTCACATACATACATGCCTTTTGGAAAAAATCTTGCCTCAATAAATGTTGAAAATATTGAAAAAAATGTTTCAAAAAATGAAAGAAATCTTAAAATGTTAACAAAACAATGTTACAAAAATGTTAAAAATGCTAAAAAATATTTTAAAAAATGTTAAAATGTTAAAATTTTTTTTTTTAAATGTCTAAAAAATGTTAAAAATATTTTTAAAAAGTTTAAGACTGTAATAAAAAAATTGTTAAAAATTTTTTAAAAAATGTTAAATGTTACCCCAATTTCGCACACTGTTTTGCACTTTAAGGAGTATTTATGTATCTACATATTTTACTGACCAATGCCGCGTTCGCAGAGCATTTGGAAATAAAATAAGCATCTCCTACCGAAATTCGGCCGTTGCCCAGCCCCGTTCCAAGAAATTAGGATTCGAGCTATAATTCTAGGCTATTTCCATTGCCGTTCTTATCAGAGTACGTCATACCAAACAAAAATTGAATTAAATCAAATTACATTCCATTCACCCTTACCCGAAAAATAACCAATTCCAAATTTTATTTGTTCGAAATTTTTTCCTCATTGACATATTTTAAAACTCAAAAGTGCTGTCCTCTTCTTTCAAAAGTTTTAATCCTTCTTAATAATTTTGAACAGAAAACAAAGGTTTCTTTTCCAGTGTTTTTTTTGTAGTTGCCGATGTACGAAGACTTTTCAGGACCGTCTTTGTACATGTACAAAGATTTTCAAGAAGCCAAAAATTGCAAAAAATTGTGAAATTCGCAGAAATTTTCTGGCGCTCTGCGCCGAAAAGAGTAATTGTGTGTTCTAGATATCTTTATAATGGCAAAAATTGCATTTCAAGAGGAAAAATGTCAAATTTTTCGGCGCTTCGCGACGTTTTAAGACGATTCTCACTGATTTTTGCCCTCGGGAAACCCAGAAATTAGCTAAAATACACAACCAAAAGTCGAACAATTCCGTTTTTACCACACTAAAATCGCTACTAAACCATATTATAGTACCCAAAAATTTGTGTGTACAAAATGTACAAAGACTCTTGGGGACCATCTTTGTACATGTACAAACGGACCTTGTACAAAAAAAGATGACCCTAACTCACCCCCAAAAAAGACTGACTACCCCAAACCGAAATCTGATGCCGAAGGAGGACGCTCTCGAAATGAAGAGAAGAAATTCGTAAAAATTTCCACTTAAAATACTTAATTTTATTATATATTCTTATATAATTCTATTATTATATTTTACAGGTAGACAAATCGGCCGTTTCAGGACTCGATCTTCCGATTGTTGGATGAAAATGACAGATTAAGCAATTAACATGCTGACAAAAAAAGTGAATTTTGGGGGAAAATTTGGCCAAGTTTCGACAAGAAGCTCCCCACGTAACGGGCGGAGGGTCTGCCTACGGAGGCCCAAGCCCTTTTCGCCTTACAAATACTTTATCCATTTTCTGAATTAGCTTGTAGCGAGGCTTCAACGGCATATCGGGTAACAATAACATAGCTGGCCGTCCTATTTTTGGGGGGACCAACACCAATTTTTGGGGCGACTAAGCCCAAAAAAGCCAAAAATAACACAAAATAACGTTTAAAAAAAGTCCTATTTTTCCCGATTTTTCTGAATTTGGGGGGCTCCGAACCCCCCCCCCCCACATTCCCACCAGAGATACGTGCCTGCCGGGTAAAGAGAATCGATAATAACATAAATTTTACGGCTTATATTTACCCGAGCCGTCCGGTCCGTCCGGATCGAGAAATCGGGCCGCCTGGGCTGCCACGTTTTTCACACGTTCCCCGACGATATTTATGTCGGCTTCGACCAAGGAATGCTTTTGCAGTAAATCCTCCACTCCCATCAAATGCTTGCCGTAGTCGTCGCTGGTCACGCGACTCTTCAATTCGTCCATCCAATCCAAAACGTAGATCTTCTCTTGGAAAATCTTCTGCACGGCCATCGATAATTCGAGGCGGACGCGACGCGACAATAAAAGTTCTAGTAAGTAATTCCATAGGCGCAAAACGTTCTCTTTCCTAAAAAACACACAAATAGAACATAATATAAAAATATACATTTAAAACAAAAACCAAATAAATGAAACCATAAAAAATAGAAATAAACAAAATACCCAGAAAAATAGAAAAATAAAATTAAATAAAAATCAAAAATCAAAAACATCATATAAATACATAGGCCGACTCGTCGATAAAAATAGGGCAAGTCAAACCTTTTTCATGAACCCAAAATTTATTTTTTAAGCTTATTTTTAATTTTTGGATGCTTTTAAAGAAAAAACGGGAATCCAAGGCTTCGTCGTTTCGCACCTTGTATTAATGCGCTCGATGTCATGGTAATTTTCGGCTTCTAATTCTTGCGCTACCGCTACGACGGCTTGTACGCGTTCTTCGTAAGCATAAATGTCCGTTTCGATAGCTTCGTGCTTCTTCATAGCAGCCTCGACGGACGGCAAATCAGAACCAAAATTATCCTTAAATTGTAAAAACTTATCAAAAAATGTAAACAATATAATGCTTTAAACTCGTCAAAAATATAGGCTATGTAGCAAAGATGACCGGCGACGAATCCGAATCGAAATAGCAAAGGGAGTACTTTTGTGCGCAGTGATTATCACTCTAGGAAGCCAGAATAGGCTAAAAATGCAACAACAAAAAACGCAGCCTCCGCTTTTTTTATACAGGCAATTTCAATTGTTGGCTAGCAAAAAAACATCAGCGCCATTACTGATACCGAATTGTAAATTTTCACCCCTTTGCGAAACTAGGATCCGAATCTAAATTAAGCTTCAGCTTATAAATATCTATTATTAATTTTTTATTCATTTGTTTGTATTTTACTGAAATTCAAAAAAAACTTACTCTTCTTTCGCCTCTCTATTTCACCCCGACCTTGTGAATCTACATACTCGTATGTTGACAATTTCAAACGTTTAATGATGTGTATAAGGTTCTCGACGCAAAATTTCAAACTTAACAGTCCTTAAGTTTTGCTAAGGATTGTTTTGCCTATTTTACATCAAACGACGTCGTCTTATGTTTAGATTTAACGAAGCAATGCAAAACATACGTGCATACGACATCATCTGTTATAACATTGGTCAGTGTTCGACTTTCGTGGCGAAAATTGTCTGACCAAAAGCTTACTGTATAAAACGAAAGGGTATAAAGCGCAGACGTATACCGACATACATAGCCATATATGTAAGGGCTCGAAATTTGGCGGAGGGCCCGGCCATTTGGGGCAGCCCGGCCATTTAGTAGGGAGGAAGGTTAGACTGACCTCCAACTTTTAGCCAACAAACAAAAACGGCCAAAAAATTCAATTTTTTCCAAAAAATCGGGAGGGGGTCAAAAAGTTTTCGGCTTTGGGGGATGGGGGACGTCCAACTTTGGGTGAGGGAGTCCCCCATCCCCCTCTTTACATGTATGTACGTAACATAAGATATTTAGGGATCCTCCACCCAAAGTGAATCGTCCCGTCATCACTTAAAGCTAATTTTCGACCCCATTTCAGGCAAAAACTCGCATTTTGTGGCCAATTTTACTCGATTTTTAGCTATTTTTGGCCAAAAATTCGGGGTCAATTACCCCTTCCCAAAAACGGCCGGGACACCCTCTAAAATTTCGAGCCATTACATGTGCTTTAAAGTGGTTATCGGTGTAGCACTTTACAACAGCAATATTTTTGCCTCTGATGTAGGTGAGTAACATAGTTTCCCAAAATCAAAAGTTCAGGTGGGGGTTAAATCCAAAAATTTGGGACCAACTAAATTTAGAGTTCTAGCCTTTTTTTGCAGCTTAAATATGAAAAATGGCTAAAACATCATATATAACACGTTTTAAAGTGAAAAACTGCATTTCAAAGTACTATTTGTCCAATTTTGACTAGTTTCGTCTCTCTTGTAAGTAAAAAATATAAGGATTTATCGAAAACTTTGACTTTTCAGATCATTTTAACTTCATTCTAGGTATTTTATTGGTAAACAAAACAGAAATGTACTAGTCGGCAAAAAATTTCAACAGCTTTGCTGCTGTTTTACCCAAAAATCATGCAGAAAATGTTTGATAGCCCAAAACCGTCTGACAGTAATTCGAGTCTTCGACTTCTGAGGGAGGGGTAATACCCCCTCAGCCCCCACCCTATGAAATGGGAAGGTGTGGTATATAACGTATTTTTGCTTTAAGCTACCTGAGAAACGAGCCG
The DNA here is from genome assembly GCA_036768485.1 of Mermis nigrescens. Lineage (NCBI taxonomy): Eukaryota > Metazoa > Nematoda > Enoplea > Mermithida > Mermithidae > Mermis > Mermis nigrescens. Next base: position 46,739,683 of record JAVLUZ010000154.1, on the reverse strand, counting down.
TTGATTTTCGGCCAGCCAAGTTTCGCGCATGCCCGCTTTCCGGTCGAACCGGGCGGCCAATTGCTCCAGTTTTTCTTGACGCAGCAATTCTTCCTTCAACGCCAATTCTCGTTCGTGCTCCGCCTTTTCCAGCGACTCCCAAGCGCGATTTATGTCGCCGATCAGTTTGCCCTCGCGAGGCGTGTACGCTTTTTGATTGTTGGCCCGCATGCGCGATTGCAGAGCGAACAATAAAACTTCCAAATTGCCCTTTTCGGCGAATCTAGAACGAAGGGAAATGAGTAAAAATTGGAAAAAATTCCAAAAAAATCATTAAAACGCGCTAGAAACGGGTTTATATTAGGTTTGCAACCACAACGATTGAGTTAACAATGCGTAATACGTAAGCGATGCGCCGCGAGTACGTGGCTCATTAAAATTTTGGGGATGCCGGCCATTATCGCTAGATGTCGTTGAACTTTCTAACCGGTGATTCGCAGTTCACACTGTTATAACAACGATAAAAGCTCGTGCAACGCGTCGAAATTTAAAAAATTAGGATATGAGCAGACACGATCATGGGGGTTGGGCCCCCCAGAATTTGCGATTTTTAAAGTTTCCGAAAATTTCCTGAAACTTGGCAGAAAAGGTGATTGTTTAAGCGGTTTTAGCTATCTATTTGCTCAAAAGTGTCAAATTTTTGGGGCTTCGCGCCAGTGTTTTTTTTTTTGTACAAGGTCCGTTTGTACATGTACAAAGATGGTCCCCAAAAGTCTTTGTACATTTTGTACATGCAAATTTTTGTGTACTGTAATATAGTACAGTAGCGATTTTAGTGTGGTAAAACAGGGTTTTCGATCTTTGGTAGTGTATTTTAGCTAATTTCTGGGTTTCTGACGCCAAAAATTACTAAAAATTATCTGAAAACGACGCGAAGCGCCGAAAAATGTTGACATTTTTCCCTTCTAAATGCAAAATCTGCCATTTTAAAGATATATAGGACAAATAATTTATCAGTTCGGAGCGAAGCGCCGAAAATTGTGGGAATTTTACATCTTTTTACAGTTTTTGTCTTCCAAAAAATCTTTGTACATTTTGTACACACAAAATTTTTGGGCACTATAATATGGTATAGCAGCGACTTTAGTGTGCTAAAAACAGAGTTCTTCGACTTTTTAGTAGTGTGGTTTAGCTAATTTCTGGGTCTCGACGGGCAAAAATTACTAAGAATCGTCTTAAAACGGCGCGGAGCGCCGAAAAATTTGACATTTTTACTTTTGAAATGCAATTTCTACCATTATAAAGATATATAGAACACACAATTACTCATTTCGGCGCGAAGCGCCGAAATTTTTCGAATTTTAGACCTTTTTTGCAATTTTTTTCTTCCCAAAAATCTTTGTACATGTACAAAGACGGTCCCGAAAAGTCTTTGTACACTGGGAAAAATCTTTGCCGAGTACAAAAAAAACCGTGCTTCGCGCTATATACTCCTGTTTTTACTACATTTTGTTCAATTTATATCGACTTTTTTGCTTTTTTTACGAAATTGTTTTTATGCTCTAGAAAGATAGAGCATCGTCAAATACGCCGAAAAGCAATAGTTTTGACGCGTATCCACGTTTTTTTTGTATTCGGCAAAGATTTTTCCCGATGTACAAATGACTTTTCTAGACCGTCTTTGTACATGTACAAAGATTTTTGGGCAGAAAATTGCAAAAAGGGTCTAAAATTCGAATGTCAAATTTTTTGGCGCTTCGCGCAGTTTTAAGACGATTCTTGGTGATTTTTGCCCTCAGAGAACCAGAAATAGGCTAAAATACGCTACCAAAGGCCGAGCAACATTGTTTTTACCACACTTAAATCGCTACTATCCGATATTATAGTACCAAAAATTTGTGTGTACAAAATGTACAAAGACTTTTAGGAACCATCTTTGTACATGTACAAACGGACCTTGTACAAAAAACACTGCGCGTACCCACTATTTTTAGGCCCAAAAAGCAGTGTTTTTTTTTGTACAAGGCCCTCTTAAACAATTTCAAAGATGGTTCCTAAAAGTCTTTGCACATGTTGTATATGCGAATTTTGGCGTACTATAATAAGGCACTGTGGCGTTTTAATGTGGTAAAACAGGGTTGTTCGGCGAATGGTAGTGTATTTTAGTCAATTTCAGGGTTTCCGATGACAAAAGGTACTGAAAATTGCCTAAAAACGGCGCGGAACGCCGAAAATGCTGACATTTTTGCTCTCCGAACGCGAATTCTGCCATTATAACGGTATATAGAACAGACGATTACTCATTTCGGCGCGAAAATTTTTTGGGAATTTGACCTTTTTACAGTCTTTGTATTTCCGAAACTCCTTGTACATGTACAAAGATGGTCCCAAAAAGTCTTTGTACATCGGGAAAAATCTTTGCCAAATACGAAAAACCGTGCAGAAAAGGCACTTAAAAATTTGCCCACCCCCTCCCCTAAATTCCCATGCTGTGCATGTATGGAAATGAATGTTTGATTAACAACGAATATACGAGCACATATAACATTTTAAAAGTAGTTATTCTGATACATGTGTTGACCGGAATACCTATATGCATACATACATGACGGCTAAAATTTTGGGTGGCGGAACCCCGGCCATTTTTAAGAGGCGGGGGAAGACGGGAGGTAAATGATGTCCAATTTTTGGCCGAAAACGGCCACAACGAAAATTTTTCCGAAAAACAGGGATCACAATTTTTCTAAACATTGGCGGAGAGGGTAGGGGGACGACCGACTTCGGTTGAGGGATCCCCCATCAACCCTGTTACACGTATGCCTTAAATATATATATACACGGGATTGCTGTCTTTTCCCGCATATTTGATTTGTTTGGTATATGTAAGCAAACTAAGCCAAGTAGAGCAGCAAAAAGTGAGTCCAAAATTTAAAATAATCAGTCATATACAGACACACAGCATGGAAATTCTGAAGGGAGTGAAACCGGAAATTTTTCCTACATAAGGTGCCTTTTGGGCTCAAATACGATGAATATGTGTCAAAAGCACCATTTTTGGCGTTTCTGATGATATTTGGAAACATAAAAATTAAAAATAAACTTGAAAAAAGCTGTAAAAACCGATTAAATTGAACAAAATAGTCAAAAAATGAGCATGTATATACCAACAGGCGCTAAAATTTTCACATTTCACAGTCAAAAGATCGATGAAAACGCTTAAAACCACACCTTTCCCTAAGATTCTTTATGGAAGATCATGCTGCGGGGATGAGAAAATTTTTAAACCCCCTCCAAGATCATGTGCAATTATGTAGTAGATTGTATGCATACATATAAGAGCGGACAGAAGAGGACTGTGCTACTAGCCCAAAAAACTGACATTTTTACCCCCGTTCGACGTTTGAGCAAACGTTTACGTATGTATGTACTTTGTTGCGTAAATTTCAATTTTATAATAAATTTTAGTCAAAAACACGTCTAACTTATAATTTTCTGTAAATTTTGGTCAAAAACACGTCTAATTTTCAATTTTCTACTAAATTTTGGTCAAAAAAACACGTCTAATTTTCAATTTTCTAGTAAATTTTGGTCACAAACACGTCTGATTTTCAATTTTCTACTAAATTTTGGTCAAAAAACACGTCTAATTTTCAATTTCCTAGTAAATTTTGGTCAAAAACACGTCTAATTTTCAATTTTCTAGTAAATTTTGGTCAAAAACACGTCTAATTTCCAATTTCCCAGTAAATTTTGGTCAAAAACACGTCTAATTTTCAATTTTCTAGTAAATTTTGGTCAAAAACACTTCATGTACCCCAAGAATACATACATAGTTGAAGACCGAAGAACAAAATTTCGAGCCGTTGTCGTTGGGACATTGAAGCAGTGTGATCGTTTATCGGGGATTCAATCTGGAATCCTGACGACTAATACGAATTATGGGGAATTTTAATAGCATGGTGAGCCAATTTATAATAACAAAATTTATTACTATTAACGTTATTTAATAATATATAATAATTTTGAAATATACAATTTTAAAATTTTAAACGTCGCACTCAAATCATACAGTAAGCAGCGTTTAAGCGAACGACGATTCATAGAAACGGAAAATTAGCATTTACTTCGGCGGCTTGTCTTTAGTCCTGTAATTGTTGAAATCTGCCAGTTGTTTTTGCACGCCAGCCAAACTATTGACGAAATGCCTGTCGTTTAGGTGTTCGATGGTTTGTTTGATCCATTCCAAAAGATCCGAAGACAGAGTGTCATATTCGTCAACCATTCGATCGGTTTCCATTAGTTCATTGACGACCTCAAAGAGAAAAAAGGAGCTAAAATATAATTTTAGCCAAAAAACACTTACGCAACATGATAAAAATATTTTTAAAAAAGTAGTTTTGCAAAAAATATCAAAAAAACACAGATCTAAAATATAATTCCAGCCAAAAAACACTTAAGCAACATGATAAACATATTTTTATAAAAGTAGTTTTGCAAAAAATATTAAAAAACACAGATCTAAAATATGTTAGCCAAAAAACATTTAAGCAACGTGATAAAAATATTTTTATAAAAGTAGTTTTGCAAAAAAATGTCAAAAAACGCATATCTAAAATATAATGTTAGCCAAAAAAACATTTAAGCGACGTGATAAGAATATTTTTATAAAAGAAGTTTTGCAAAAAAATATTAAAAAAACACAAAATGTCAGGATTTTTCTTTCTATTAGTAGCTTAATTAAAGAGACATCGTTGCCCAAATATATACTGCGCCATTGTTCCAAATTATTGGGACAAGACTCAGCTTATAATCAGCGAAGCATATCGCAAAATGCCAAACAACTTACGCATACACATTTAGATGGATATTCTGGTGAACAAAATGAAAGATGGCCTTCTCGTCATTTCGGCGAATAGGTAGAGAATAATAATTACGGGCAAAATATTGAATTTTTTTGGCCTACAGGTCGACTAGAAAATGGGTGTTAAATTGAAGAAATGAAACAAAAATGTTTAGTTGAATTTCGGTAGGGCCGAAATTTCGATAAATTTGGGGATTATTATAGTACAAACGCCGAATTAGACGTACGCTTACGACGTATGTAGCCATTTCCTTATTTTTTATTGATTTCGAATTTATTTTATATCGAAACATCTGAAGAATATATCAAATGAATCTTTTTTTTCCGGTTTTTCAGCAGTTTTCCATTTATACATAATCAAAAAGCGCGTTTTGTATATTTTGATGAAAAGTTATGATTCGTCTTAATAAAAGATTATTGAGCGTTACTTTTATTTGAGCAAAAGCCGATTTGCAGCGTATGCTAATTGAGCGGCAAAGATTAATTTAAAGCTCGAAAAGAAAAGCACGTTTGCTTTACCTTGCCGATTCGGCGGCCCTGAATGGTTTCTTGTTTCATCTTGTTGAAATAATGATAGTAACTGACTAAATAGGTGATTATCGATTTTTCATCCGGTGTTTCGACGTTGACGTCTAGGAAAAACATTAAAATGCATACAGGAAAACGCATATGCAAGAAAAAGCTAAAAACTTGTTATTTTTTAGGATACAGAACCATACATGATTCTCGGGGGGTTTCACCCCCCCCCCCCCGCAGAATCATTTTTCATCCCCCGCAAAAAATTTTTCACCCCCCAGAATTGGCGATTTTTCAAAAGTTTCCTCAGCTTACCTGAAAATTGGTAGCAAAAGTGTCTTTTTAAGGGTTTTTGGCTATCTATTTGCTCAAAATCGCCAAATTTTTCGGCGCTTCGCGCCATATATTCATGTTTTAAGCGATATATTGGTCAATTTATTCGACTTTTTTCGAAATTTTTTTCATGATTTCATGCTCTAGAAGGATAGAGTATCGTCAGAAACGCCAAAAAACGATGTTTTTTAACGCGTACCGGCCATTTTTGGGCCCAAAAAAGGCAATTTAGGTTTTCACCCCCCCCCCCAGAATTCCCATACTGTGCATGTATGTCCACAACTATCGTGGATAATTATTATAAATGATAATCGGAGCTTAAAAGCTGATTTAAGACGAAAATTATTTATCTTTAGCAAGAAACCAGTAGAAGTATCCATAAATATAGCTCTTGGATCACAAGCGCATTGAATGACATTAAACTGTAGAACAAAGAAACTGCGCTATTACTGATGTTACCAGTCAAATTGATATTTTTATTACCAAGCAATAAAAAACTTTGGCATGACCGTACGGCACGCCTTATCACTTTTTCACATCCCCTAATCAAATGGACCACGGAGAAGCACCATATATAATTTCATAATAATGAAATTATGTTACGTATGCGAAAATCTATACGCACATACATATATACAATACATTATATAATATGAATATGTCGCTTACAGTTAATTATCATCGAAATATTGATATTCTATGCTGATACAATCTTACGTGAAATATGCTAGAAGCAAGCAATGATAAAAAATCGTACTTTCGCATTACGGTAGGCATTGAATAAGAAATGAAGCATAAGAAGAAGTATGTATAAGAATAAGAATATAGATGATCAAGTTGGGGTGGCCGGAGGGGATAGATTGGAAAACGGTCACATACATAGTTAGCATAGGTCATCATGACATGCGTTTTCATCAGGTTATATCATATATGTAACAGGGGGTCTCCTTTTAAAGTCGGACGTCTCCCCGTTCCTCACGAAGTTGGAAAAGTTTTGACCCCCCCCCGGTTTTTGGAAAAAAATCGAATTCTTGGCCGTTTTAGGCGTTTTCTGGCCAGAAATTGCAGGTCATTTACCCCCTCCCCCTAAAAATGGCCCGTACCCCCAAAATTTCGAGCCGTTACATGTATGGGTAATATATTGATATTTTTAACGACTTAAGCATATTAAAATTTCATTCTTGAGGTCAGATAATAGATGAATTCAATTCTAAAATGCATTATTTTGAAAAAAGTCATTTTAAACAAAGTATTACGTAGATGATTCACTACTATATATGTATTTGACAAACAAATAACAGAAAGTGTAAGACTGTTAAAAAATAGATATGTACTTCTGCAGTAAAGGTTGAATGTAAAATTTGAAAATTTTTCCAGTATCAACTTATATTTCACCGAAATCGCCCGACAGTGCCTGGTTTTTCGAAATCTGATGGAGGGCAATACCAGACATGTAATAGTGGGATGGGGAAATCCCCACATAAAGCTAGTTGTCCTCCCCCATCCCCCAAAAGCCAGAAAATTTTTACCCCCCCCAGTGTTTTTTTTTTGTACAAGGTCCGTTTGTACATGTACAAAGATGGTCCCCAAAAGTCTTTGTACATTTTGTACATGTAAATTTTTGTGTACTATAATATAGTACAGTAGCAATTTCAGAGCGGTAGAACATGGTTTTCGATCTTTGGTAGTGTATTTTAGCTAATTTCTGGGTTTCTGACGCCAAAAATTACTAAAAATTATCTGAAAACGGCGCGAAGCGCCAAAAAATATTGACATTTTTCCATTCTAAATGCAAATTCTGCCATTTTAAAGATATATAGGACAAATAATTTATCAGTTCGGCGCGAAGCGCCAAAAATTTAGGGGATTTTACACCTTTTTACAGTTTTTGTCTTCCTAAAAATCTTTGTACATTTTGTACACACAAATTTTGGGTACTATAATATGGTACAGCAGCGATTTTAGTGTGGTAAAAACAGAGTTCTTCGACTCTTCGTAGTGTTTTAGCTAATTTCTGGGTCTCTAAGGGCAAAAATCACTAAGAATCGTCTTAAAACGGCGCGAAGCGCCGAAAAATTTGACATTTTTACTTTTGAAATGCAATTTCTGCCATTATAAAGATATATAGAACACACAATTACTCATTTCGGCGCGAAGCGCCGAAATTTTCTCGAATTTCAGACCTTTTTTGCAATTTTTGTCTTCCCAAAATCTTTGTACATGTACAAAGACGGTCCCGAAAAGTCTTTGTACATCGGGAAAAATCTTTGCCGAGTACAAAAAAAAAACCGTGCCCCCCCCCCATGATTTTAGGAAAAAACTTGCGTTTTTAACCATTTTTGGAAGATTTTTTGCAATTTTTGGCCAAAAATTTCAGTTCATTCACCACATTACTTCAATGGCGAGGACCATCCAACCGAAATTTCGAGCCTTCACATGAATGGGTAATACCCCCTGCCACTCCGTCCTATGCCCTTGTGTGAATAAGAGGAAATATGTAACGTGTGAAAGTGAGCGCATAACCCAGATCTACATACATATTAGCAATGAAGGCTCCAAAAAGTACAATTTCGCATTTGAAAGAGCATAAAAATGAAAGAAAATGCGGTCGTATGCGCACAGCGTTGGCTGAGTATGATTCTCGTTTAGCCCGCAGTATGCACACATTAATTTATTTGAAACGCTTACAAAACATGCCTCAAAAATCTTGTTTGGAGCTTCCGACTCGTGGATCAAAAATGGCACACAACACGTGAGTATGGTTTGAAAAAGTGAATAAATAAGATAAAATAAAGATAAATAACATAAAAAATTACATGTGAAATATACCTTCGGCGTCTAGCAACTTAGTAATGCCCAGTTGTTGCTCGGCCGTATCGAATGCCGTTTGCAAGTTGTATAAGGCGTTAGATTTTTGCAACTTTTCAAAATGCACCAAATCCGGCCTGTGCTTGTGAATCAGGGCGTTGAAAGCCAAGCCGTCGCGCCAGCTGGTCGTAAAATTTCGAATATTCACATTCGGATAGCCAGCCGTCTTCATTTGGCACCATAAAAGCAACGCCTCTTTGGCCGACCGGGTTTCCTGACTTTCCATATCGTACAATTCGATGCCTTGAATCTGGAAAACACCGCTTCGAAATAAGTCAACGCTAAAATTCTAAGGATTACACGAATTTTTGTGTCAAAAAAGCAGGCACATATCTCTGGGGGAATGGGGGTTCGGATCCCACAAAATTCAGAAAAATCGGAAAATATGACTTTTTAAACGTAAGTTTGTGCTATTTTTGGCTTTTTTGGGCTTAGTCCCCCAAAAATGGTGTTGCCCCCCCCTCCGAAATAGGACGGCCAGCTATGTGCCTGCAAAAAAGCAGGCACATCTCTGAGGGGAGGGAATGGGTGGTTCGGACACTCCCAAACTCAGAAAAATCTGAAAAATATTACTTTTTAAACGTTATTTTGTGCTATTTTTGGCTTTTTTAGGCTTAGTCCCCCCCCAAAATTGGTGTTGGTCCCCCAAAATAGGACGGCCAGCTACGTGCCTGCAAAAAAGTGGCAAAAAATTAGTACCTAATCGGGCTGAAAAACCATTTTGACGTTTCTCATTGAGCTCTATCTCATTGGCATCGAAAATCGCAGTAAAAACGAAAAAAATTCCAAAAAATGAATGCCATTTTAGATTCGGGGGCAAATTACGCCCAAGTGTGGTGAAGATCCCTGCCTCTCACTTCATTGCCCCTTTAAGCTAATATATATCCCCCTCCCGCCTTTTATACAAAAACACGCCTATTTTATGTAGGTATTTTGGTTCCGTTTTTTACCAAAAAAAGGAGGTCTTTTTCTCCTCTTTAAAAAAGAGCCGATTGCACAACTCCATCAAAACTTTTCATAACCCTTTACACGTATGTACAAATACAAGCTATCAAATTCGCGTATTTGGAATGGATTCAACTTTAGGCCAACACTTATCGTATCTATACGTGCGTAATTATTATGAAAAACATTTTCGCACGTATAAAACCTGGAAAATAATCGTGAAGTCCTAAATTTTAGAGCAGATGATGCGATAAGATAGACAAGTATCAAATACTGAAAAATGAAAAGCTATAATAACGAACAACTAGCAGTTATTTTATCGTCTGAGTGAAGAGGATAAAAATGAAGTTAGTATGAATAGCAATTGTGTGTTACTGAGTTCGCTCCTTTTCTAATACAAGCTTATCACAAGCTTCAAAATTTCAATCAGTGAGGTAGTTTTCCATTCAAAAAGTATTTAACGAAGAAACGAACTATTTTTCGCATGTGTAGTCAAAAAACAAGTCATTTTTTAAATTTTTACTTAAGGCATGTTCCTAAAAATTAGACTCGCGAATTATTTATAATATCCACAACAAATAACGTACATTAACATTTTTTTCAAATTTTAGAATAGGCGCATTAATGAATATAAAACAAAAAAAATTAAAAAATAAATCAATAATACTTTAAAGTAATAGTTTTCATCGATATACTAACCTGGAATCGAAGAATAATAGTCCAAATGAGGCCGAGAGTGAGTCTGGGATTGCCATCGACAATGTCGTGAGAACCCATATTTTCCAAATGCACGTGCTGTTCGCGCAGGAATGTTAAAGCCTTGTCGACGTTTTCCAAACAATGAATACGCATTTTCCCCCTGGTAGGTTTTGGCTGGAAAAAAATAAAAAATAACGCAATTTAAAGAAAAAAACAGTTCCGCAGAACTGTTTCAATTCCCATTCATTTTTGACCAGATTTTGTCCTATTTTTTTAAATCTCCCTCTTTACCTTCGGGGGGATTATAGGTCCCCAAGCCCTAAATACACATCTGGTTATTTCTAAACTTACCAGTCTTTCGCCGCTCAGGACTTCTAATAAACGGATAAGCATTTTTCCGTCACGCAAATCAGCGTATAAATCAAGAATGCGGCAATGTACGCGATCCAAATGAGAATTGACCCATTTCGTGAACGTTTTCTTTTGAACATTCTCTCGTTCGTCTGAATATGTATCGACACTCAGTAAAGATGAAGCAATAATCTATACCATTCAACATTGGAGAGTACAACTTTGCAAAAAATAAATCACTCTATCAAAGTCGTTTACTCTCCGCTGTTAATCATCTGTAATTCTTTCAAGCGAAAGATTTTTTTCAAAAAATGGCTTTCGACCGTTTTTCCAGCCAATCTTCTTAGAATGTCATTTTTAAATGCCTACATATCCGTTGTTCGAAATCATTTGAGCAATTTTCTTAAAAACAGTGCTTTTTCCATTTTTCGGCTATATAGCATTAATTGTATATTTTAGCACATTTATATATCATCCAGAAAGAATTATTCTAAGGACTCGCGTCACTCAATCATGAGTTGTCTACAAACAAAAAATGCTGTTGACCTTATTTATTCATACGAACATTGTTTGAACAAGCTTACAATCAGCTTTTCAAAAATGCTAAATTCGAGGAGCGCTGAATTTACCTCAGTTACCAGATATTTATGCCATGCGAATACCGCACTACGTCTAACTTTATCGACTTTATCCTACTGAAGGTGTAAAGCCAGAATTCTCAGGGATAAAAGCCTGAAAAATCATTAGTATGTTCCTCAACTAACACTTCATGCAGTCCCAAGTTAAGACGAGACCGTAGGTACCTATCTATCTATCTACCTATACGGAATGCAACACGATTTTAAGAACACAGTGCTATACTCGTAAGTTCAATTTTAGATAACGCATTTCTCAGAATAAAAATGTAATTTATGCGCACTTCTTTCGACTTATCCATGCAGTCATTATCAAAAATCAGTATATCTTAAACCAAGCGCGTCAGCTTGGTTTTCGCAGTTCCTCATCTACCGATACCAATCTAGTTTTTCTGCCAACGCTCGTAAATACCTTCAGTCATTATGAGCTGGAGCAATGAGCAATATGCAATACATCATCGGTTTTTATAATACAGGCAATATTGTCGAAAATAACAAGGTAAACAACAGCCATTTTTTAAAACATTTTAACCAGATTTAGAGCGCGCTGAGCGCGTTCGCAGTAATTACACGCCTTTTCCTCGACTTTTGATAATGTTTCATACTTGCCTTGCCCGGAGCGAAATTTCTCTTGTCCGATTCTATCTAGGTCAGCAAAAGGTACCAAAACAATTAGAGAAACATAAAACGGTGGGACAACAAAATTGCATCACGTAATAAAAACGTTTGTCTTGTGTTATTTCAATTTTCTTTTTTCAAAGGCCTTTCAATATGCAAGTGTTGATAAGACTGCAATGTAGATAATTATATGCAAATTGTCTACGTCGATTATATCTGTCCAGATTTTATTCAGCTAAGCTAGGAGTAGGCAGCTTACGGATAAAACCAAACTATTAGCGAGATTTGTTAACAATAAATAGAGCGTTTTCAGGGGAAAGGGCGCCCGCCCAAGTCGACAAAATTTTTTGAAAGGCAAGTACAAAATTTTTTAAAACTTTTTCCTCAAGCGTGGACATATCACAAATGTTATAATTTTGTGGTGTCAATGGATACAACATATTATAAAATGTCGACAAATTAATTTTTTACTAGTTTATTTATTGTTTTTTCGACATGGTCTTGGACATTGGCTCCCGGCGAATCCTGGATATGGGCCTTTCTGTGACTGTGGCAAGCTTTCTTTCGTTTGAAAGAAGCTGATTTAATAAATGATTGCTTTGCTTCGTAAGCCCGCAAAAAGAATGGGTGACTTAAAAGACACTGTCACAAACAACGTTCATTAATTTTTTCAAAATTCAATAACCATGCGATTATATATGTCTAGACGCATTGAAATAATCCGCATATGACTTCGCTTATTTACTGACCTAACAGCATTAGAGGCAACAGTGTAATAAACCTTGAAATGGTGCTCCGTCCGAGCGACAGATTCAATAAAGCTTATTAGATGACAAATAGCTTACAATATCAAAATGAGATTTTGCATATACATTTGTATACATAATCGAATATTCGCTTTAATCGTATCACAGACAAGACAGCTGCGGCTCCTCAGCTAATTATTTTATCAAAATAATAAACATGCAGCGGCTCAGACATTTAATTGAAACAGAGATGAAGCATACCGGAACCGGATCAAGGTCGCTAATAATGCAAAATTATTCTTGCTTACAGAATGCGCCTCATTTCAATCTCAATTAAGAACACAATGCTGCAAAAATGAACCATTTTGGTTGTTTTATATTTTATTTTTCGTTCTTATTTCTATTTTTATACTTTTATTGATCGCTTTATTTCGACATTCACCAACTGTCTCAAGAGAGCTTGATGTTTATGGTGAAAAATAAATAAAAATATGCGGTAATATTTGAGAAGCCCATCTTGACCCCAGATTTTCGATTTCGTCCCTCTCTAGTGGGTATACTGACCATCAGTGTTTTTTTTGTACAACGTCTGTTTGTACATGCACAAAGATGGTCCCCAAAAGTCTTTGTACATTTTGTACACAGAAATTTTTGGGTACTAAAATATGGTACAGTAGCGTAGCGTATTTTAGCTAATTTCTAGGTCTCTAAAGGCAAAAATCACTAAGAATCGTCTTAAAACGGCGGGAAGCGCCGAAAAATCTGACATTTTTCCTTTTGAAACTATTTCTGCCCTTATAAAGATATATAGAACACACAATTACTCATTTCGGCGCGAAGCACCAAGAATTTTTGCGAATTTTAGACCTTTTTTGCAATTTTTGTATTCCCAAAAATCTTTGTACACGTACAAAGACGGTCCCAAAGTCTTTGTACATCGAGAAAAATCTTTGCCGAATACAAAAAAGCACTGCTGACCATATGCCTCAATAATCAGAAGAAAAATTCCTCGTACTATCGTTAGATTAAAAGACGGTTAAAAGGCTTTCAATAGTAATTTGTAGCCATGCCCTGATTACTCTACACGATAGAAATTTTAGCTAAGATAGATGATGACGCATCGCATTGTTTTCCCATGTTGCTGCAACTTATAAACATGAAACTAAACAACAGTGTTAAATGATACGCTCAGCTTTCAGGCGTTGTAAACAAGAAAGATTTTCAGATTGGAAAGACCAATCAGACAAAAAGTACGTCATCTTTAACCTTTTGAGACACCAACAAATTTACTTTACGTGCGCATATGTTTCTGTCTGCGAGTAAAATGATTATGCTTTATTTTTAGCTAAGTGACGAAATGCAACAGCTGCAAGGCCATCTACATGAATGTTCAAACTAGGTACTACTTACGTAAAAAATTTAGAATTTTAAGCGGTATTTTCATACACGTCTTATCTAATAATCAAGAAGAATGTAAACAATTTTTTCAAGAACAAAAAATGGGCAAATACCTAGAAATCGTAAGGAAGTTGAAGAAATAAGTAAGCTACACTAATGCTTATTCTTGAATGAATCCCCAAAAATTTCGATAATCCATTCATTTTTTGGTTATGCAAATCGAATGAGCTACTGAAAAAGTTTACTAGAACTTTAATTAACATTAAATCTCCTTACCGCTTGTTTTTAAATTGGAAATATACATGATAAAAAACTAGGGGTGCCCCGGGGCAAGACGTAATGGTAATAAGCTACAGATATTTTTCCGATTCGACATCTGAGCAGCTCCTAAACTTTTCATCAATTAGGTTATCTGTTCGGCAAACCCAATTCATTTTTTGTCATCTGACTCTTATTTCATTCATTCATGAAATCATCAAAAAGGTTTAATATAGTTTATCATTAGAACAGAAGAGACGGGATGAAAACTAAAATAGACGTACGTACCATCGATCAAGTATAAAATGAGCTGCAAGCGAATGTTTAAGCTTAAGTGAGGATTTTTAGTCATATCAACCACGATTTTTTTGTGTATTCGGCAAAGATTTTTCCCGATGTACAAAGACTTTTGCGAACCGTCTTTGTACATGTACGAAGATTCTCGGGAAGACAAAAACTGCAAAAAAAAGGTTTGAAATTCGCAAAAATTTTCGTGTGTGTTCTGTATATCTTTATAATGTCAGAAATTGCATTTCGAAAGGAAAAATGTCAAATTTTTTTGTTGAGGCGATTATTAATGATTTTTGCCCTTAGAAACCAGAAATTAGCTAGAATACACTACTAAAAGTCGAACAACTCTGTCTTTGCCACACCAAAATCGCTACTGTACCATATAAAAGTACCCAAAAATTTGTGTGTACAAAATGTACAAAGACTTTTAAGAATCATCTTTGTACATGTACAAACGGATCTTGAACAAAAAGACACTGATATCAACACTATAGACGGTCAGGATCAACCCAGCCAGTTTTTAATAGCTAAAATAGCCTTAAAAATTAGCAAAAAAATACTTAAATAGCGCAAAAATAACCTCAATTTACAGTTTGGATCGATTTCATGTACCTATGTTCTTTAATAAAAAGTTATGATTGTTATCGTTTTTCACCTTTTCTTTGCTTCATTTTCGCCAGGAAATTTTCTTTTGTTCCTTAAGGGTCCTGAGAGTTACAAGGTCAGGGTCGGCATATGGATGGAGGTTGGAATATCAGAAATCCAAAACAGTTTGCTATTCTAACGACGAAAATAATCAAAATAGCCTACAGAACGCTGTTTATTGGTAATACCGAATTTTTAAAGCATTATCAGACCATTTTGATTGTATTATACCGCTTTTTACACGAAAAATATATAAATCTACCAATTGTGGGCACTTTTTGAGTGCTTACATAAAACTATTCATTCTGGCGCGAAGAGCCGGAACAAGACACTATCATTGCTTTTGTCCTCAAGAATGATGCAAAAACATTCCGTCAGCCCACGACCGACAATACCTGTTTAGCTAACCCTTCAGGGGGTAACACCCTCCTCATCCCCCTAGGTGCATGTATGGGTCCTGTCCGACGAACCCCCTTCCCGCATGCATGTCTGATTAGCTGTTTTCTTTATAATGACTAGCTAACAAATGAGCAGTGCGAAATCGTTAATTTCTAGAGAAAAATCTTCAGAGGAATGAATGTAAGATCGATATAAAATTGTACTAGAGTATGCATGCACTACGAAATTGGCACAAAAGTCCAACAGAACCAAAAATCGCAGATATCAATGAGCATCACACTAAAATATTCAAATTATTACCTACTTATTCTATTCGAACAACCGCAAAAAATAGATAAGCAGGTTTTAAATAATCCTTAGCAATTTTAGGCTGTCATGCTTAATGAATGAATTAATTTTTAAAAAAATAATCAATCCTTTGAATGCATACCAGCTAGTGCTTTGATCCTCGATCTTTCGAAAAGCCGAGCCGAGGATCCCTCGTCGTACTCATCGAACTGGTGATCTTCTATAAATTCCGGCCTAACGGCTATGTCTGTAGTCATGCTGTTTGCATACGCTTTTCTGAGTTTGTTGACGTCAACTTTTTCCTCTTGTCGTTCCAATTTGCTATATTATTATCCCCGCCGTTATTGATGCCCGGGCAGTTTTTTAGCCACCAAATAAGCGAAAACGCAATGTATAATTTTTCGGATAATATTACTGAGTAGCGGTAGAAATATAAGGATAACGACGATTTTTTCGCTAAAATAAACTAGCTATATTTTGCATTGATTCGTAACAAATAATACTGGTCGTAATTGATTGACTAGCATAAATCACAGCGACAAAAACGTAAATTTTGGTGTAATGTACGGCAGGCAGATACAAGGAGCATAATGTACGCAATGTACACATTGAAGAAAAAAGTAAACCAAAAATCTATCTCCGGATGATGGACTGGGATTTTTGCAGCGGTTCTATTTTGGGAAGAATGGGAAATGATTTATTTTTTATGTTGAGAACTAGCGGTAAAAACATGAAAAACATCGCAAGGGATCAAATAAATGTTATAGCACAAAAATCAAAACGGATTGATTACATGAATCGCCTTCTCAATGAAAAACTTATGTCGCATTAATTCGGTAAAAGTTCCAGTTTAAGCTGATGTGAACTACGCAACAAGCCCTTAACTTCGTTTTATTCCATTCTTGTTGATCCGCGGCAACGCGGAAATCAATTTACTTTAGTCAAATCAAAAGTCAATTTAAAATGACAAACTGGTTTTTATTATCGCATTAACCAGCAAGGCGAGTGTGCAAAATTGCAGGTAGGTATACAACATAGAAATTAATTCGCGATCAAAGCCACTTATTTGATAATGCACTTTTTACTCGTTTTGAGATAATGTGCATGCATGCTATACTAGATAAGATGACCCGGCACAAATGACTAAAGAGTAAGACCTCATTAGGTAGGTATGCATGACTTAAAACAATTAGAGTAAGTAGGCCAAGAAAGGCATATTACGTACATACCTAGTTTGCTTAAGCAAAATCAATGCGTTGCAGAAGATAGGAAGACTTTCTAGTTAGAACACTGCAAAATTACATTTTATTTACTTTACTCGGAAATTATTGTTCACCATTTTTGACTGTATAACTACCCTTTCTGTAAAGCATGCAAAATATTAACTCAATTTTAGAGATTGACCGGAAAAAGGCCCGAATTAGGATTCGTGACAATTTAGGTGTACATTACATCCATTTACTGATGTATTGTGTACTGACAAATGAAGGCATGTCCTTTTAATTTTTTGTTTTTCGTATTCCTGTATAATTTCTAAACGCTTCGCAAGGACTCCTGCATCAAATTTTTATAAAGCTATTGCATTTGGGTTAAAATCTCAGCTGAGCCAAAGTATTTCAGTGCTTCACACTAGTTTAGCAATTTGACCCATTGTCTTTTAAATTGACTAGAAGGTACATATGGTCAAGATCATACATGCACAACATGGGAATTCTGGGCGGAATGAAATTATAGTGCCTTTTTGGGTCCAAAAGTCGAAGATACGCGTCACAAACATCGTTTTTCAGCGTTTCTGACGATGCTCTATCTTTCTAGAGCATAAAAACATTTTGAGAAATTTCGAAAAAAATCAAGAAAAGTCGAACGAATTCAACAAAATATAGTCAAACATTAGTATATTGGCGCGAAGCGTCAAAAATTCGACAATTTTGAACAAAGAGATTGGTGAAAACGCTGAAAAATCAGCTTTTATACAAATTTTTAGAAAATTTTTGGAAACTTCCGCAAAATCGTCAATTCTGGGGGGGTGAAAACTTTTTGCGGGGATGGGAAATTTTTCTGAGGGGGGGGGTGAAAACCCACCATACCCCCTAAGATCATGTATGACTGACAAACAAAGCCTCATTTTCACCCCTCCCTGACCACCTTGACTTTGTACAACTGCGCTTGAGACCGCTCTCGCTAAAGTAGTTTTTATAAACGCATCAAACTGCGTTAATTCTAATCAATTAGAAAACTTCATGATCAAAATATTTGTCCTGTTTTAGCTCACCCAATGGATAAAAGTAATGTTTATGTAGAGAAGAATAGTTTCAATCCACACAATGTTGCTAACGTAACAAATAAGTGATCAATTTTCTCAGCAGGTCTCAAAATAAATAGGAAGTACATGGAGTGCAATGACTAATAACTTTGACCGCCTATCTAGCCTAGAATAAGTCTTAGTGCAAGCAAGAAGACTGATAAGAGATACAGCTTTTTAAGCCTACGTCGATAGAAGTGCTGAATGTATTATGCAGAAGAATCATTAATTTCACACTGGACTCCTGCATTCCAGTCGTTTAGATGAATCGTCTTTAAAGAATAATAAGCAATTGGCAGTGAGCCTCGCAAGAATGTAGACTGAAAGTTGCAATCAGTGGTTTCAGTCGATTAGACTGAAGATCGTTTCGCGAATGAATTAGTCACCGAATGTACGAGTATCATGATCGAGCGCTAGTCGAATGAAATAAAACAATACGCGCAAAAAATATGTTTTTTAATACATAAGGAGCTCCGTTCTAATTCTTCGCTTTATTATAATTAGTAACAAACTAAATATTACTCAAGCGGATTAGTTCCTCGGAAAATACGCGCAGCATTTAAGCTAGCGCGTTTGGTAATATAGAAACAAGCATAACGTAAGACAATAATAGTCTACCATCTTTTCATTCAAGATTATAAATTGGCAGAGCAGAACTTGGATAAAATTTCCAATTCAACGAAATTTTCGTTATTAATCATGCATTAAAAAGTTTACTTTGAGCAAAAACTAAACCGAACATTCTTTGAGGCGCTTAACGCAAGTCGGTTTCGGTCAACTTTTGATGAATGAGTCGCATTTTAGTTTAAAATAAAAAGGGACGAAAAAGCTTCTGGATTTAAAAGTCGATCACAGCAACTCTATTCGCACAAATACTGGCCTTTAAGCATCGAACAACAAACGAAAGTATGCTTCTTAACAAAGCAATGCGATTTAATGCTTCCGCACTGACGAACGAGTAACAACAACGGCTAAGAAAGATACTATCTTCCGAAATCGCTACGCTTAAGCGCTTAGCCATTCGTCGCTTCTGAGAATAGTAACCGAGTATAACCGGCGCACATGCTACACTAAGCATAGCTAGTAGATTCGAAGCAAAGCTTTCAATAAGCTTGTGGCCGATGTATACGTACAAGCACATGCATAGCTACGCAGCTAACAGAACTACCTAGCCCAAGACTGGTCGTCAGAAACCGAAGCAATTCGAATAATAAAACGGGCTTCAGTTAATCGATTTTGTCAGGGTAAAAGCATCGCTCCTAGACGGCGACAAAAAACCCAATTTCTTGCCTCAAATAAAGCATTTAAGAAGCGCCTTGTAGACTTACTGCGTTAGAGCCCAGGATCGCGCGAAAGTTGCGGCGCTATTCATTTTTAGGTACCTACCCAATACTAATATATAAGAATGAGAAGCAAATTTTTGAAACACGTTAGCAACTTAATTATATTGAAAAAGTCACGTCAGATCAATAATTTAATTTAGCGTAAATAATAAATCTAATATACGGAATCGCAAACATGGATTAAGCGAGTTTTTTAATCTGAATAAAATTTCTATTTCCGTGCTTTTGCCGATTTTACGATTTAAATGTTTCAGTCTAATGAAACGCACAGTTTATTACAAAAACTTGAGGGACAGACGTAACTTCTGATTAAAAATTAAATAGCACCTTTCAAACCAAACCATATTAGAGAAAACGTGAAAATCCGCAATCAAATACTTTAATTCTGTATATTTCGTATTTTTTATATGCTTTCAATCAATAGCTAAAAAAGCGATCGATCATTCTCTCGGTATATAAGCGTACGACAGTAAGAGCCAAATTTCACAATGCACTTTCGAGGCAAATTTCGTAGTCATTCAAAGTGATCGCACTTGTATCGTTATCGTATAGAGTGAGCGCAAGAGACTGTCGTGTCGAGAGAAGGTCAAAAATAGAACGCAAATAATATGAGATCTTTCGCGCATTGGAAAATATTCCGTTGGTAAAAACTAGTTCGGAGGAACTTTAAAGGCAATTTTAAAATGTCGGATGAAAAACAGGCTGACCAGAAATCGCAAAAAAATTTCACTTCAAATAATATGGCTGGTATCCTTTACAGGCACGCTCTTTACCACCCAGGCAGCAAACTCCGTGACATGTCTTCACAACTTACTGATAAAAAACACGGCCATGTTTATGCACAAATAGAGGTATAGCAATTATCAAAAATATCATAGATCACAATGCAACATTTATTTAAAAAACTCAGTTTGGTGAAACGAATCGGAACTTGCACCTGCATTGCAATTAATGTTTACTTTATATGCGAAGTGGTACAAACTAATCTCAGATAAAAATGAGAACTGGCAGATTGATCCGCTTCTTGACATGCACACGATTCTGTCGAAAGAAGCATTATATACTTTTTTAATACACAAAATCTTTATGCACCGAAAAAATGCTTCTACGAGTAGTAGAATTTATTTAAAATAACTTAAAGAAATGGATCAGCAGCTTTTACGAAACGACTATCTTCAATCCGCATAGGCTCTACCATTGTCATTCACACCTCACCACAAATCTTATGCGCACAGAACGCAGTGTTTTTTGTACAAGGTCCGTTTGTACATGTACAAAGATGGTCCCTAAGTCTTTGTACATTTAGCACACACAAATTTTCGGGTACTATAATATGGTGCAGTAGCGATTTTAGTGTGGCAAAAACAGTTGTTCGACCTGTAGTGTTTTTAGCTAATTTCTGGGTTGCTGAGGGCAAAAATCACTGATAATCGTCTCAAAACGGCGCGAAGCGCCGAAAAATTTGACATTTTTTACTTTCAAAATGCTATTTCTGACAATAAAGATATGTTAAACACACAATTATTCATTTCGGCGCGAAGCACCTAAAATTTTCGCGAATTCCAAACCTTTTATGCAGTTTTTGTCTTCCCAAAAATCTTTGTACATGTACAAAGACGGTCCTCAAAAGTCTTTGTACATCGCGAAAAATCTTTGCCGAATACAAAAAACACTGACAAAACACACAATTCATTTTAAAACTCGATTAATATTAATCAGTAAGGTCAATCAGAAACTGCAGCTAATCGAGCAATTTTGTTAGCAACACGTACCGCATTCAGGGCCATTCGGAACATTCAATAAGCAAACATATCTCTTCATTAGATTCGCAGACCATTTTTAATAAAAATTGTTTCAAACGGTACTGTGAAGAAAAGAGTAGCCTTGTTTGTTAAATTAGTGGATAACTCGAATAAAGCAAATATCTATATTATAGGTACGCGCTAACCATACATGCACAGCATAGGAATTCTGCGTGGTAAAATTATAAAGTGCCTTTTTGGGTCCAAAAATGGTAGGTACGCGTCAAAAACATCGTTTTTCAGCGTATCTGACGATGGTCTATCTTTCTAGAGCATAAAAACAAAAAAATATTCGAAAAAATCAATAAGTATGAACAAAGTGAACAAAACAGTCAAAACATGAGTATAATCGCGCCAAGCGCCAAAAATTTGGCACTTTTGAGCAAATAGATAGCTAAGAACGCTTAAAAACCATCTTTTCTACAAATTTTAAGAAAATTTTTGCGAACTTTCAAAAAATCGCCAATTCTAGGGGAGGGGTGGAAAAATTGTTGCGGGGGATGAAAGGGGCGAAACCCCCCCAGATCATCTATGGCGCTAACGCAGTACCTATTCTTAGATCAGTGGATAACTCGATTAGAGTAAAGGTCTATAAATTATTATTTTGATTAAAGAGTGGCCAAAAAACTATCAAATTTCCTATAGGTATCCTGTTTCATTTTAAACAGCTGATTTTAGGACATGCTCGATAATTGTAAACAGACAATAACGGATAAAAATCTGGACGGCACTAGTGATATTTGCGAATCAAAAAAACCAAATTTTCTATGTAATTTCCAAGTCAGTATACATATTCACACGAAGCTAAAGATTTTACAGAGTTCAAGGCATGGTTTTAGTTAGCGCATAAATTCCATTCAATTCGACACTCGATTGAATTAGCTAGTTCGCACTATTCTGCATCGAAAGGCCATGAAAATAAATTTGCAACTCAGTAGCACAAGTCCGTATTAATGCACAGAATGCAACAAACTGTACAATGCATTAAATATAATACTGGGAGACTGGAAGATAACTGGGTTTTGAGAAAAAGGAATCGAGTTTCATATCCTAAATACTGCGCTACGTTAATATATAGGAAGTGTTTACCGATGCAGCCTCTCAAAAACCACACCAGCTCGATACCGAATGCAATAAAGTGTAGTCAACAAAGACAACAAGGCGAATAGCGCAACAGCCCGATAGGTTAGTGGATATAGATAGATATAGCAAGCGTGAGCAGGGTTGCCGGTAAAATAGAGAAAATCGATACTTTTTAACACGAGAAAGCCTTATAAAAAGTGAATCTAAATTTAAATACAAAGCGTAAGCACGTATAGGCTCGCCTGATATCATTAGCACATATTATAATCCGGATACTTTCAGACAAATTAGTATTTGTGTAGTGCAAAAGGTTTTCGAATTTAGGAAAAGCAATGCATTTCAATATCCAGGAAAAAACAAGATATCGCTTGTCCATAGTGCGATCCGTGGATAACGTTCAAAAGTAACCTTTCCAATAAGCGATCGGAAAATCGGACAACTCTGTTAACTAATTATGTTGTCTCAAAGGTCAGACTGTATTCTGAGGCAACGAAATCGTAATCAAATAAGACAAACTTAGCGGACATGAGGGCGCTTATCATGTATTTGTCGTAATGACAATTGACAACGAATGATTTTACGCAATAAAAAGCTGAGGATCGCCGAAAATTTACATTGAAAACTTGGTAGTACGGAAAATAACGACAGTACAAGAAAAGTAATTCGTTTTCTTCTAAGCGAATATTCTTATACATGCATCTGCATACACGTAACAAACGGCTCAAAATTTTGGATGGGGTTCCCGGCACACCTGGGCGTGAGGGTATGCACCCTCCTCCCCCGAGAAAACAAAATACCTCCCAGAAACCAAAATACCCCCCAAAAACTAAAATACCCCCCAGAAACCAAAATACCCTACAGAAATTCAATTTTTGAAATTATTTTGTTTTTTTCGCAAGTGTTTGATGCCAATGGAAGGTGCTCGATGAGAAACGTTGAAAATTGTGTTTTTTCGACATGCCACCATTTTAAGACCATTTTTGACCTGTGAAAAATCTTGCACCCCCCTGCCAAAATTTTGGTGACGCCCACCTATGGTCCCGGCCAGACATGCACGTGGGCGGTTTGGGTGTCTCTAGACCCCTCAAAATGGAAAAATGCAAAATTTTGTGGGGAAAATGAGCCAAAAATGGATAAAAATTGGAAATTAGCTACTATAGTGCTTGAAAATGACCAGAAACTGTGGAATAACGTAGTTTTAACGCTATTTTAGCATGTATACCATTTTTTGAAGTCATTTTAGCTCTGAAAAGCTCAATGTTTGACCCCCTCCCGGATAGACCATGCTAAATAACGCCTATAGTGCCGGCCATTTTAAGAGGGGGAAAAGGGGTAAATGAGCTCCAATTTCGGCCAAAAACGGCCAAAAAACGCAAATTTTTCCTAAAATGCATTTCAAAATTTTCTGGCTTTGGAAGGATCGGGGACACCCAACTTTGGGTGGTAGATCTCTATCCCCCTGTTCAGGGGCGTAACCAGGATTTTATTTCGGGGGGGGCCCAAAATTTTTGAAGTCCTATATCTCGGGAACCATTAGGAGATACGTGAAAATAATGGCATTTTTGAGCGTTCCTCGACAAGATCTATACTATGGTGAAGTAAAAAATTTAAAAAAAATTCAAAAATTTTCTTGCTTTATTCCAGATTTGGATATAAAAAATCTATCTTTTAACCTATCGGTATGACCACACCTGGGCGTGGGGGGTTTTGAGGGGTATGCACCCCCCAAGAAACCAAAATACCCCCCAGAATTCAATTTTTGAAAATTTTTTTCGTTTTTTTCGCAATTTTTTGATGTCAATGGATAGTGCTTGATGAGAAACGTCGAAAAATGGTGTTTTTATCGCCATACCACCATTTTTAAGGCCATTTTTCGACCTTCAAAAAAATCTTGCACCCCCCCCCAGAATTTTCTTGCTGCCCACGTATAGGTATGACTAATTTCTCAATATCAAATTAAAGATTGACTCCAAAACATTTCGGAAATTCTTTTCTTTGCATTTAATTTTGCAGTTTTGTTAAGAAAACTAATTCAGAACATAATAAATCGGCGCGAAGCGCCAAAAATTTTGACAAATACACTATTTTTAAGTAAAATCTGGGCTTCTAAGGTAAGAAAAAAAGATAGAACATGAGAAATCAGCGCGAAGCGCCGAAAATTTTGACAAATTCGTTATTGTAAAAGTAAAATCTAGTCTTCTAAGGTAAGAAAAAACATAGAACATAAGAAATTCGGCGCGAAGCGCCGAAAATTTTTGACAAATTCGTTATTTTTAAGTAAAATCTGGGCTTCTAAGGTAAGAAAAACATAGAACATAAGAAATCCGGCGCAAGCGCCGAAAATTTTTGACAAATACGCTATTTTTAAGTAAAATCTGGGCTTCTAAGGTAAGAAAAAAGATAGAACATGAGAAATCCAGCGCGAAGCGCCGAAAATTTTGACAAATTCGTTATTGTAAAGTAAGATCTAGTCTTCTAAGGTAAGAAAAAACATAGAACATAAGAAATCCTGCGCGAAGCGCGAGAAATTTCGACAAATACGCTATTTTTAAGTAAAATCTGGGCTTCTAAGGTAAGAAAAAAGATAGAACATGAGAAATCCAGCGCGAAGCGCTGAAAATTTTGACAAATTCGTTATTTTAAAGTAAAATCTGGGCTTCTAAGGTAAGAAAAAGCACATAGAACATAAGAAATCCGGCGCGAAGCGCCAAAATATTTTGACAAATACGCTATTTTTAAGTAAAATCTGGGCTTCTAGGGTAAGAAAAAAGATAGAACATGCAGAAATGAGAGCGCGAAGCGCCGAAAAATTTTGACAAATTCGTTATTGTAAGGTAAAATCTAGTCTTCTAAAGGTACAGAAAAAACATAAGAGCATAAGAAATCCTGCGCGAAGCGCCGAAAATTTTTGACAAATACGCTATTTTTAAGTAAAGTCTGGGCTTCTAAGGTAAGAAAAAAGATAGAACGCAGAAATCCAGCGCGAAGCGCCGAAAAATTTTGACAAATTCGTTATTTTTAAGTAAAATCTGGGCTACTAAGGTAAGAAAAGAAGATAGAACATAAGAAATCCGGCGCGAAGCTGCCAAAATTTTGACTAAATACGCTATTCTAAAGTAAAATCTGGGCTTCTAAAGCGGGCAGAAAAAACATAGAACACGACGAGAAATCCCGGCGCGAAGCGCCGCAAAATTTTTGACAAATTCGTTGTTGCTCCGGCAAAACTCTAGTCTCCTAAAGTAAGAAAAAACAGAACATGAGAAATCCGGCGCGAAGCGCCGGAAAATTTTGAGTTTAGAAGCTAAAAAGTGTGCTAAAAACGCATTATGGCTGTCCACAATCCGTCTCCACTTCACTCGAAGAATAAAAGCAAAGGGTCCCAGCACAGCTTAAAAAGATTATTTTTCATTCCGGGGGGGAGCCGGGCCCCGCCTGCGCTTGCGCCTGCCCTGTTACATGTGGCGTGCTGCCATGACATCACGGCTTTAAAGTACTGATCGCCGCAGACCGTCGCTGCAGCCCCGGCGCAGAAGGCCGTCAAGTGAAATGTCGAGAACCAAAAGATTTTTTGATGACGCCGCGGCAAAACTTGTTAATATTGCCGTTTTGAATCTGATTACCCAAGACTCACTCTAAGCATCATGACGGACGTGTGGCGATTAAATTTGCAACAGCGCCAATTCGCTGTTTCATTCAAATCAGATTACCAATTATCCTATGTTTTACGGTTGCAACCGTACCGTCAGGCCAGCACAAAAAACCGAAAAGAATCCGAAAAATAGTGGCAAGACCAGGCATGCACAACATGGAAATTTCCTGGATAGTGGATACAAAGGAAAAAATCATTTATCTGGCGTTTCTGACAATGTTTTATCTTTCTACAGCACCTTTTCTTCGATTTTCTCGGAAAATCGCGAATTCTGGTAGGGTTAAAAAATTTCTGAGGGGTGAATGAATACTAACCCAGATCATGTATGGATAGGAATAGGACCAGGTTCATATCCAGGATTCGACCAATAGTGGAGGGCGAAGCCAACATAAATTGATCTATACCTCGGAAAACTCGTCAGAATAGCTCGCGAAAACCGCGTTGTTGGACGTTTTTCGACATGCTCTGACCATTAAGATCATAAAAATTCAAACGTTCTTTCGGAAAAATCTTTTCTTCTCAAAAAGTTTAATTTTGGTTGCGCTCAAGCTAAAATTATGGAAAATGCGTCAGATCCGGTGCGAGCGAAGCGCCGAAAAATTTGAAGATTTCACGTCAAAGACATGCAATTTTTCTATCATTTCGTGCATTATCTTACCCTTCCGAATTTTTTCGTCCAAGAAGGGAGGGCGGCCGACCCCTAAATACGGTCATGGATGGATAGGGCCAAATAACACCGTTTTTTGATGTTTCTCGACGGACTCTATACAATGCGAGAAAAAACAATAAAACCTAACGTTTCAAAAACTGAATAATGAAGTCCGTGGAAAGATTAGGATTCCGAGAATTCGACCGACCCTACCCCCATTCGTCTAAACTAAAATACCTATCTATCTCGCCCATTTCTGATAGTAATAGGCGATTTTAACGCAGATCATCGAATTGTTTGCGAGTTTCTAATCCAACAAAAAAATTGAAATTATTAAGCGCTAGACTTCTAATTGCTTATTTGTTTTCCAATCGCCAAAAACTAGGCAATTTTATCCCAAGAACTGCGTATGAACCATATCACAACAAAATTTTGATTTAATTAAGGGCTTGGAGCCGTAGTGTAAAAGCCCGGTTCCTTCTTTATTCTATATGACGCTTTTATTCAAACAAATAATAATTAATTTACGCTGAATATGGGTGCGATCTTCTATTTTTAATAAAGAATAGCAAAAAGCGCCCGAAAAAAACAAGTTTTTGCTCAGAAGTCACGAAATGGAAATCTCATTTTTCAGAGGGCGGGAGGGTACGACCATACGTGGGCAACAAGAAAATTCTGGGGGGGGGTGCAAGATTTTTTTGAAGGTCGAAAAATGGCCTTAAAAATGGTGGTATGGCGATAAAAACACCATTTTTCGACGTTTCTCATCAAGCACGCACTATCCATTGGCATCAAAAAATTGCGAAAAAGACGAAAAAATTTTCAAAAATTGAATTCTGGGGGGGGGGTATTTTGATTTCTGGGGAGTATTTTGGCTTCTGGGGGTGCATACCCCCAAACCCCCCCCACGCCCAGGTGTGGGTACGACCGATTTGAATGGAGATCCTTGTGTGCTTGAAATGCTTTGCCGTTTGGCACTAGTACAATCGAAAACATTTGCAAGCAGAAATGCACGGCAGGGTGTAAAATGGCTGGACGACAGATATGCACAGCATGGCCGGTCTGTGAGTCCGCTATTAATCCAAAATGGCCTCAAAAAATTAGAATTGAGCGGTTCTGAGCAGGACAAAAAAGTATTGATAAACGATAAGAAACATCTTTATATGATAAGTCTAATTTGAGCGGTTTTGAGCACTTTAGGAGACAAAGCATGATCTTGGAGAGTTCGGGGGTTTCCCCCCGAATTCTCCCCGTAAATTCGCGATCTCGAAGTTTGCACAAAAGGTGCTTTTTTAAGCGTGTTTAGTTATCTATTTGCTCAGAAGTCAAAAATGTCGAGTTATGACTACAGTTTGTTCAATTTCTTCGACTTTTTTTTATTTTTTCGACATTATTTTGTTTCTATGCTCTAGAAAGATAGAGCATCGTCAGAAACGCCGAAAAACGTTATTGACGCGTATCCACCATTTTTGGGTCCAAAAAAACACTTTAAAATTTCACCGCCCCCCCCCTTAGAATTCCCATGCTGTGCATATCTGCTGAACAATAAATCCTACTTGAAGCGCCGGAAAACACTGACGACACGCTTTCACTCAAATTTTAGTGAGTTTAAGCGGTTCAGAACACAAAAATTAGCAATAAATCCGGCGAAAAATTCTTTTATTTCTCAGCTCAAAAATGCCCTTAAAAATCCCACTAACGGTGTTTTGAACGCATTTGAATATTTTCAATTACTTCACATAGGGAACCCTTGTTAGGAACAAAATTTTTTTATTCCGGAAAAGGGGGTCGCCCTCCATCCGCTAGATACAGGACTACCAATACGGCACAGCCAACTACCACAGGAAATGATAGAAATGTGTCGGGTTCGACTTTTTGAATTTTGCGGGTTCGAATTCGGCTTGGAATTTTTTTATCCTCATGTTCAGGTTCGGATATATATATACGACTCCAAAAATCATCAGCGGGTTCGGATCATGGGTGAGCAGCACGCACCAAAATTCTGGGGGCGAGTGTGGGGGGTGCAAGATTTTTTAAAGGTCAAAAACGGTCTTAAAAATGGTGGTATGGCAAAAACACAATTGGCATCAGAAAATCGCGAGAAAAAAAACAAAAACAGAATTTCAAAAATCGAATTCTAGGGGAGGGGGTATTTTAGTTTTTGTTTGAGGGTATTCGGCCTTCTGGGGGTGCACGACCCCCAAACCTTCCCCTCCCTCCACGCCCACGTGTGCTGCGGATTCGGATTTGGCTTACTTTTAAGTTTTGACAGTAATACCATGCATCCCTCTTTGTAACGTAGACTAGTCTATATGAAGCATAGATGCAATATTGCAATTGTGTGCTTAAATTTAGTAACGAGAAGATTGTGAAACTAACGTAAATCTTGTTCAAATATCAAACTGTCTTTCTCTGTAACGTAGAAGATAATTACAATTACCAATTAAATAAGATGTTAAACTAGGTACTTTATAAAAAATTGGGAAAAAACTATTCCTACGAATTTATAGACAGATGAAGCCCCTTATCTTACACCTTATGTATCAATCCTTCGTTAAGAACAATGAACTATACATATACCTAAGCGATGATCAAAGCTTCGCCCAGTTGTGACATCAATTTTTAGGTTGTTTGGTCATTTCCACAAAAAAGTTGCCGCATTTTCGTCAAATGCATATATAACTTACTGTTATTCTGTGCTAGAAAATACTTTGTATAGGAGAGTTCTGGTATTGTTCTTCGAGAATTACCTCCATCCACCGTTTTTTGTACAAGTGATTTTTCTGTTCAATCGAAAATCGGCCGAGAATTGCCTGTACTTTGAGTGCAAAGATGTACAAACATAGCTCCGAAAATCTTCATACGTACCTCAAAATCTTTGTCCCGTACAAAAAGAGAAAAACAGTGCCTTCATCGCATAAAGTAATGGCTCGAAATTCGGGGGTCCCGATCGGCTATTTTAAGTGGGGGGAGTAAATGAACTCAAATTTTTAGTTAAAAACGGCCAAAAAAACGCCTGAAGACAGCCAAAAAAATTCGATTTGTTAAAAAAATCGGGGGAAGTCAAAAATTTCCTAGCTTTGGGGGGATGGGGGGACGTCCGACTTTGGGTGAGGGATCCCCCATCCCCCTGTTACATATATGCTTCATCGGCCCTAATTTCATCATTTCTACAGTATTTCGACTTATACTAAAGCTTCTTTTCAAAGGACTTTGATCTTATCGATAAAAAAATTTATGTCTCCATAAGCCGTGCACAAAACAGCACAACAAGCATGCGCAATATTTTAGTTTCACCCCCCCATTCTTATTCTGGGGATGAAATCAAAGTTTTTCTAACGTCTTTTTTGTCTTTTCTAGAACGTAAAAAGATTTCGAAAAAACCGTAAAAATTCGAATTCGAATAAATTGAACATAATATATAGCGCGACGCGCCGAAAATTTGACTATTTTAGAGCGAGTAGATCGCTGAAAACTATTGAAACAGCACCTTGTTTACGAATTTTCTGAAGAATCACGAATTTTTAGGGAGATGAAAAATTTTTGCCGGGATGATTGACCCTCACCTAACCAACCCAGAGACCCTTCGGCCCGTTACAGATCGGTCTGGCCCGTTGCCGGTTCAGGGCGATATGAGACATTGTCCAGGTATTCATATAAAAGCAATGTCTGTATGCCTTGCTACTTTTTAACTAAATGCAAACGCTAATATTTCACCTGATACATCATTCAAGCTGCTCTATTTCAAAACGTGCACGTGCATGAGCTCATACCCTATATATATACATGCAACACGGGGATAAGATATCCCCCAATCCAAAGTCGGACGCCCCGCCCCCCAATCCCTTCCCCCAAAGCCAGAAAATTTTTGAATCGTCCCGATTTTTGGAAAAAGTCGCATTTTTTTGGCCGTTTTCGTCCAAAATTAGAGATCATTCACCCCCTCCCTCGGAAAAAAATTGGCCCGGAGACCCAACCTCCAAAATTTCGAACCGTTACATGTCTGCTCGTACCTATCAGTAAACACGCGTACTGATATATAGGGTGTTTCAAAAAAACGAAACACATATCCGACCTCGTAACTTTCCAACAACTCGCTCAATTTCGATGCCAATTACTTTAAACAATAGACAAAAACTTTCGTAAGAAACTTGCAAAGTTTCGTATCCGCAGCTTGCTCTGTTCTTGTACAACGCGCAAGTGTGTAAAAGTCGTTTTTTCATATATACAATGCGTGTTAAGAAATAAATCACGTGTTTGCAACGTTGTAGCTTTTTATCGAGTAAACATTTTAGAATACGGTCTGCTTTATTCAAAAGCCTGTTTGTCTAGCTGTTAGCCTGTAAATTTTCTTACTAATTCGCTACTTGCTTCGAGAGCTATTGAGCTTTCGCCAAAGGTCATTCCTTAGGTCGTGCACAAGCGCAAGCAACTCGCAGGTTATTTTGTCATTGCTGGCTGAACGGCCGAGGGAGTGACCTTAGACAAAAGCTCAATATGTAGCTCTTGAACCAACAAGCAAAATAATACGAAAATTTAGAGGCAATATCAGCTATATAAATGAGCTTTTGATTAAAGCAGACCGTATTCTAAAATTTTAACTCGATCTAAAGCTACAATGTCGCAAACACAAGATTCATTTTTTAAGACACATTGTACCTATTTAATGAAAAAAACGACTTCTACTCAAATGCGCGTTGTACAAGAACAAATAAAGCTGCGAATACGAAACTTTGCAACATCTTTATGAAGGTTTTTATCTATTGATTAAAGCGAATTGCATTCAAATTGAGCGAGTCGTTTTGAAGTTACAAGGTCTGATATGGGTTTCGTTTTTTTAAACACCCTGTATAAAGCGCACGTCTACCACTTATGGGCGGGGGGGGGTTTGGGGAGTATGCACCCTCCCCACCTATGATGTCTACAGCGTCCTCAGTAAACATCAGTATAACCAAACAAAACTTAAAAAATATTATTTTTAGAAGTTACTCGTAGTTATTCATTTAAAAGATTATAAGCGTCTACCTTTAAAAATGCTTTGTTTTGAGTTTTGCATATGTATATATCTTCAAAATTTACCTTTCTGAAACGGAAAGTATTGGAAAAAATTTCAGTAAAAGCTTCGGGTTCGGCTTAGAAATTTTGGCATCTTCGGATTCAGGCTCGAGTTTGCCAAAAAAAGTCAGGGTTTTTCAGCTTCAGGTACGCAGTACATTCCTGACAAATGACCTTTAAGTGCTACGTCAGCCTGCATGCAGTCAGTACCCAACGCCGACGAATTTTGATAGGTGCTTAAGAATGTACTTACTCAATTGTTCAGTATTCTTTCATACAAAATTCCACGGAATTTTGATTTGTTGAAGGCATTAGATAAGACTTTAGAATTTACCTGACAACAGACTAATTTTAGAATATGGTCCAATTGGAAAACTCGTATCACCCACCTATTTCGACACGAATTTGATTTTAACTTCTTCAGGTTGTAAGAAGCTTCGAGAGAAAGCGCGGAAAAGTTATTCAATCAAAATTGACATAAATTAGAGAGGCTACAAGACTTCAAACTTAGTACTTTTAGTATTAAAAAAGGTAGGCAAGTACGAGGCATTTTTCACTTTTCACTGCAACTCTTAATTCTCGTTCTCCACCTGATTACTCCTATATTTAGGCTTACCTTAGATGCTGAGCTTTAGAGATGCTTAGGTCGACAAACCCCTGCTTGCATGGGCGTGCACAGGGAGGCGGAGGGGGTGGGGCGACCAATCGCGCCCCCTTAGCCCAAAAACAATTCTGGAATGGTAGGATAATGCAAGAAAAATAATGAAAATTGGCATCTTTTCATCGAAAAGTGTTGAAATTTTGGGCGCTTCGAACCGTAGGATCGTTACTTTCTATATGTTTGGCTCAAGCGAAGCCAAAAAACGTCATTTTTCATAGCCTATTAAGAAAAATATTTTTTTCAAACAGTTTAAATTTTATGAGCTTAAGGAATCGAGCAAGTTCAGAAATGTCAGAGAATGCACTTTATTTTGTGCCCTGGCGAACAATCCCGAAATATAGGGTCACCAATTTTGAACCGCTTCCACCCTTGAAAAATCCTGCATGCGCCCCCGCCTGCTTGGGTCGACTATAGCTGTTTAGGTCGATACCTACTCGATAGGCCTAACTCTAAATAGGTAAGTAAGTACTTAAATACTTAAGCCTGGTCTACATAGTGATTTTTGTAAAATTTCGCATAAATTAGCATACAAAATCAAAAACATACCTCGCAATATTATTGACATATTCGTTCTCAGCATGTCGAATATGTCCGAAGAGTGAATTTTAAGGAGGAAAACTCCCAGGTTTTTCATGGCCTTTTCATTACCTTCCGTAAATGGCGCAAATGAGTCGAAAGCGGGATTTTCGAGAAAAAAGGATGGATGTCATTTGCCAATCAGTTTTTTAGCGCTTTTCTATGGCTACCTGGATAATGCGTTGTTAGGACACGTTTAAAAAATTGACGAAGCACTTTTTTGGTTGGACTGGATTATATTCTGAAATTACTCAAGTAACTCCCGAAACAGACCAAACTAAGGATAGGGGTTGATGCATGCAGAATATGGGTTCCGTCAGAAATGCGTAAAAATAGTCTTAGAAAGTCCGGATTTTCTCCAAAACGTGTTGAAATCGTTAAAATAAGGCGTGGAAAACAACTTTCATTGGAAACTGTCCATTGTTTTCTGAAATAAGTATATGTAAGAATCCTAAATTTCACCGCGAAATTCGTGTTTTTCGTGATTTTGCACTAGCACTTACGTTTCATACTTTCATAAGCGTAGCCAGGACTTTCGCCAGAGAAAAATCCCGGGAAAAAAATTTATAACAAAAAAAACCATAAAAACTAGTGGGGGCCATTAAATAATGTGATTTTAGCTTTTCACATCGTCCTTCACTATTAAAGCAATAAATAATTTATTATTTTGAAATTTTTTTACAAGTTTGACGGAAAAATGCTTATATTGCGCGCAAAGCGTCAATTTGTTAGGCTTTTCCTGCAGTAAAGCAATAGAAACTGCCAAAAGACAGAATGAATCGAAGCGAAGCGCCGAATAATCCGATTCTATGTACGTCGCAGGCATACATGCACAGCATGGGAATTCTGTGGGGTAAAAACCTGAAGTGCCTTTTTTGGGCCCAAAAATGGCCGGTACGCGTTAAAAAACATCGTTTTTTTGCGTTTCTGACGATACTCTATCCTTCTAGAGCATAAAATCATGAAAAAAATTCGAAAAAAGTCAAATAAATTGACCAATATATCGCTTAAAACATGAATATATGGCGCGAAGCGCCGAAAATTTGGCGATTTTGAGCAAATAGATAGCCAAAAACCCTTAAAAAGACACTTTTTCCACCAATTTTCCGGTAAGTTTGGGAAACTTTTGAAAAATCGCCAATTCTGGGGGGTGAAAAATTTTTTGCGGGGGGGGGTGAAAAATGATTCTGCAGGGTGAAACCCCCCAAACCCCCCCTCCAAGATCATGTATGGTCGCAGGACTGTCTTATCACAGTAATTTATAGTTCAAATTGCATTGCATTGACATCATTTTATTGTATTTACTTTGATTTTTTCTTTTTTTTCAATTTGACCAAATTTGTATTGTTTTAATTCCGTCTCTGTCGCAATAAACTTTACTTTTTTTATTTCGCTCAGTTATTGAAAACGTCAAAATTTTTCACAGGGAAGGGGGACTATTCCCCCCACTAGCTAAGCCAGTGATTTATACTTTTGTCGTCAAAAAATAATTTTTGTGTCATTTCCGGTATACTAATGACGAATGAATCGACCTTTTTGCATGAAAATGTTTTTCGACGTTATACTCAGGCCTGTATCTAGGGGGATAGAAGGGCACGAGCCCCCCCCCCCCGAAACGAAATGTGAGAATGATTTTTTCCTTTACTCTGCCCTTTGCTTTTTTGGCCAAAAATCGCCTAAAATTTTCGGCGCTCCGTGCCGAAATTCATAATTATAATTAGTCTGTTTAGTCCCAAGCGCGCGGTATAAATGCTCCATTTTTTAGTGTTTATACAACCTGAAGCGTATTTCGCATCTATTTCGTCTGTTCTGCACAGGTTTTATGCAGAAGGATTCAAAACGCGCGCTTCTGGCTCCAAAGCCCAGAACCTTTATTAATCGACTAATGCTGTTTATTCCGATAAAGAATGCAAGGTAGGTATTCGTAATGTTTTGCATTGGTTTACCTGCTTATTAGGCTTAGGCTTAGACTGACTGAAATGTTGATGCCAGCGTTTAAAATAAGCCTGTAATGGGATTGACGAGAGGAGCGAGCGACGCAAGTCGCATCCAGGGATGTAAAAAACTCAGATTTGAAAAGTTTGAATTTCGTTTTTGGATTTTTTGTGATTTTTTCTAATTTTTTTAGGTTTTTTTGGTTTTTTCGAGTTTTTGGGTTTTATTGGGTGTTTTATGGAAATTACAACTAGAGCTACATACAGTAGCTGGGAATACTTCCAACAGCTGCAAGACACGAAACAAACAAAGAGCAACAAATTTATTCAGCTAATATTGAAATCCAACAACAAAATCGATCGTTCATTGTGACTGTCACATCTCGAAAAAATATTAGGGAATAGGAAAATCGGTCGAACTCAGAAAAGTGTGGCCTATTGAGATGGCTAAATAAAAGCGCCCTGTTTTGCAGCATGGCATGGCAATTTTAAGCTATGGGCTGAGATTTTTGAGCATGGGCATTGTGTGGCATTGGTGTAGCTGGTTCACATATGTATTAAGATAGCCACGTAATAAGTACGTATGCAGCAAGTAGTATCCGGTGAAAGCTGCCACCTAACTGGTTTGATTTAAGTCATGTCGAAAACAAATAAGGCAGTCCTCGGATTTTCCCAGTAGATTCATGTGACTGACCAAAATGTTGGTGCCAGCGTTTAAAATAAGCCTGAGTAATGGGATGCGACGAGTGGAGCGAGCGAAGCGAGCGACGCGAGTTGCATCCCATCACTTAGGCTTATTTTAAACGCTGACACCAATATTTTGGCTATCTTAAATCCATAATACTTTTACCGAATAAATTTTCTTCTTCTTCTTCAACTGAAAAATTCCGAGGATTGCCTTATTTGTTTTCGACTTGAGTTAAATCAAACCAGTTAGGTAGCAGCTTTAACCGGATACTACTTGCTGTTTACGTACATACCTATAACGTGGATATCTTGATGCATATGTGAATCAGGGTTGGAAAAAACCAAAGTCTGAAAATTTCCGATATTATGGTTTTTTGGTTTTTTATGGTTTTTTATGGTTTTTTAATGGTTATTTTATGGTTTTTTTATGGTTTTTTTAATGGTTAAATTTTGGTTTTTATATATTAGTCGTGAGTATAACTGTTTAAATGCTTGATTATGATTAAAAACCACTAAATTAAAGAACAGGCATGAGTTGCCTAACCAATTATTCAGGAAAAATAACAAAAGTGAACAATTTCAAATTTATTCAGTAGAATAAACGGCAACATTAAGAATCATTTTCTTCTTGTTCATTTTCATCGCTAGAAATATCTAGGGTCGTTCCTTCGAGTTGGTTGATATTGCTTTTCACAAATACCAGCTTTTTGACAGTTTCGGGTGCCAGCTGATTACGCAGCTTTGGTAACAAAGAAAACTGGAAAAATTTCAATTTTTTAATGCTATTTTTGGCCGTTTTTGGCCTTTTTGGCATTAGGCCCCCCAAAATAAGTTGGTCCCCCAAAAATTGGAGGGTCAGCTGCGTGCCTGGATCATCATTAGATTATACGATTATAAGTACGTCTCTCTTACAAAAAAAGTTCAACCAAGCTGAAAATAAACTATTTCATGCCGTTTATTCCCTAAATAATTAGTCTACTCTATGATAGAGTAAAGAGTTTATTTGCACATGTTTACAAATGATAAAATATGAATCTTGGGATATTTTTTAACATCGACTTAAAAAAACCAAAAAAACCAAAAACCAGGCCGATTTTCAAACCATAAAAAACCATAAAAAAACCATAAAAAAACAAAAAAACCAAAAAACCAAAAAACCATGCCCGGCCAACCCTGATGTGAATCAGCTACACCAATGCCCGAGCACTGCCTTATTTGTTTTCGACTTGACGCAATTCGGACCAGTTAGGTAGCAGCTTTCATCGGATACTACTTGCTGTATACGTACTTCGTGGCTAGATTAAATACATACATCAATTAGCTACATCAATACCATATTCTCGTTGCGACTTTTCATCCTTGCGTTTATTCCGAATGAAGTATTAGTATTAAGTAGTTTTAGGTACCGAGGTAAGTCTACACTTACCTACCAGAAGAAAGAAGATACAAATTTCTTCTTTACATCGCACAAGAAGTCATGAATTTTTCTTCATTAAGCTAAAAACGATAGCGCGGTGCAAAACATAATACCTATCAGTGAATCAGATTTCAAAACTTAACTTAATCTCACAAATCTGCGTAAGCTTTACAGTAAACAGCAATTCAAAAGCTTGATTAGCAAGCTAGACGTTCGATGACGTACGTCTTTCACTTTATAAAACCTTAACGATGATATTAGTAGCCTGTTTTAGCTTTCAAATACATCATATATTTTTTAAACCTAGCGCATGACTTCGCTTAAAGAAATAATTTCCGAATTACTGCTAGTCTTAGGTAGCGCGTTAGCGCGTACCTATAATATACTTGGGTACCCCCAACACCTGGGCACTCCCCCTACAGCTATAACGGGACACTTCTGGAAGGTGCGGTTTTTTTTAAAGAAAGATAATGAAAAAATTCGCTGCCCGTGTTTTTTTGTTTTTCTTGAAACTCAAAATTGACTGTGTAAAGAAGGTGTAAAGTTTTTGTGTAACGTTATAACATAGGACAAGTTTTGGGACCTTTTTACTGCGGCATGTGGACAACTGAGTATTGATGACTCGAAGGATTGAACAGAATAGGATAATAGAGGGATGAATTCTACAGATGACACTTTTTTTGTTTTTTGAAATTCGCATTATTTATCGAACGGCAGTGTAAAGAGTGCGAAAATCTGGGGGTGAAAAAGCACTTTTTGGTCGAGTTTTCAACCTTCCTATGTCCGATACTAACTCCGGTTATGAGGTTTTTAAAATGTTTTCTGACAGAAATGTAGAGCGGATCAAGGGCTACATTCTGCATATAAGCAAAGTCTTGTATGCTCTATGGTGAGTTAGATCCTGGGGTTTAAAGTTTACACTCTAGTGGATGGTGTAAAAAAACGGATTTTAACTAAGATTTCTCTGCCAAATTTTTCCGCTTATGAGTCAGTGCAAATCGAAGACAGCATTAATAAAGTGCCTCACAGGGGCTAAACATCGCAGCAAACCGCATTTAAAAAAACGCAATATTGAGTTATTTATGGGGGTGTAAAGTTCGAAATCAGAGGTAAAAAATGGGCTAAAAAACACGTTTTTTCCGAAGTTTGATTGATAAATCATGCCAAATAATTTTTGCAACAGAATTTTGGCACACAGGAATGTACTACGATTTAAAAGCTACAAATTGTACCAAACCGAATTTCTTTAAACTCAATGGGGAGTTCGGTACGGAATTTTAAAGTTTACAGTGTTCGAAATGATGGAAAATACGTTTTTGTTGCGTTTTTTGTTCGCCACTTTCTCCGTCCAGAAGTCGGGATAAGTCTAATAGAATAAAAATAAAGTGCTTTATATCGGGTGCATGTCAAAGCAAATTGTCTATACATTAATATTTAGCGAGTGTAAAGTCAAAAATTTGGAGTTTTAAATGCGTTTCTGTCTTGTTTTTTTCTGCCTGCTTCTCCGGTTACGAGTCAGGGACACGTTTATCAAGTCTAGAAATGGACCAGGAATCAAATTTGATATGCCAGTCTGGCGCATATGTTTACACTCTACGGTGTTGTAAAGTAGTTTACACCAATTGTTAGTTTGCCCATAGAACATTATGTAGACTTAATTTTTTCATAAATATTAATCGTAATATCGGAACAATATCAAAATTACGAATCTGACTAAAATCTTCTTTACACTAGGTGTTTACATGAAGTTTACACTACATATATATTTATCTTCGTTTTTGAGCATTCCTGAAACCTAATTTTTTCTTGGAGCCTAGAAGTTTTCAAAGGATCAAATGTGAGACGTCACGTAGGCGCGTTTGTTTACATCCAACAGTGATGTAAAGTAGTTTACATTCATTGTTTATATGTCCTCAGACCATTGTAGAGACATAATTTTTTCATGAATGTTGATCGTAATATCCGAGTAATTTTTTACACTGCATGTTAGCCTTTGTTCTAGAGCATTGCAAAAATCGAAATTTTTTCCTGAGATATAAAAATTTACAGGGAATGAAATATATACGTCAATTGGGCGCGCTTGCTTACACTCAGCAGTATTGCAAAGTGGTTTAAACCTAATGTTTATTGTCTTTAAAACATTATGGAGACTCATTTTTCCATAAATGTTGAAAGAAATATCGGAGCAATATCAAAATTACGAATCCGACTAAAATATTCTTTACGCTATGTGTTTGTGTAAAGTTTACGTTACGTGTTAACCCTAATTCGATAGACTTGCAGAGACTTTGTAACTGAAGTCAAGAAATTTTCAAGGATTCATATGTGAGACATCAATTAAGTGAGTTTGTTTACCCTCAAAAGTAATCTAAAGTGATTTAAAAATTATGTTCAAGTGTCCTTAGATCATTGAAGAGATGTAATTTTGTCTTAAATGGGTTGCATTAAAGTTAAATCTTTCTTAGCCGTGTTTATAATATGTTTCACAAAATCTTGCACATGGAGAGCTATCGTTTAATTGATGTAAATTGCCTGCAAAAGTGGTTTAAAATGAACCAGCAATCACACTACTGTGCACAGAAGTCGACAAAGATATGCAGCTTTATTGTAATCATGTTCATTAATAAGCCGTAAACTGTTAGTATTCTCTACACCTAGTAGTTGTGTAAAGTTTGCACTATTCATTTGTTGTTAATATGTAGTCTATACTACAAATTTATTTTACTACCAAATCAAAGCGTTAGTGTTCCTTACATTTGATATTTGCGTGAAGTTTTTGAATTTTTGCCGAAAATCTTTGCCTTCTAATTTACCAACATCCCGCCTTTTCCATTTTCTTGAAGTTTAAAATCTTTTATAATTCTCTCATAATTTAATGGTAGGTTTTAACTTTAAGTTTCTCTTGGTTTACAACTCTCGCTTAGCAAGCTCATTTTTCAAAACTTTTTCATAGTGATCAGATTAGTTGCGTTTAGTTTGGAATTGGTGGACGGTCGTTATTTTATTACTCGGCTTAAATAAACCAAGTGACTATCTTTTGATTATTTTCTTCATCGCAAATTCAAATACCCAATTTTCAATTTGAAAATTGATCCAATTTTCAATTTGAAAATTGAAAATTGGGTGTTTTCAATTTCAAAAGTCACAACACATTGTGCTTGTGTATTGATTGAGTGAGGATTTGCAATGTGAATTCGTTGGTTAAATTTTTGTGCTTGATTATAAGTGAACTGCACATTAAGAAGAAATAACTTAATGCAGTTTTAATTTGAAGATGGATGGTGTCAATAAGGTTGTCCTGTTTAAAAAGGATAATGCTGATGTTAAGAACAATATTGTTTTCCGCGTTCTTGGACTGTTGTCATTATTGTGGCATGTTACTGATTGTGTTTACTGACTGATGTACTGAAATCACGCTAATTAAAAGTAGTGTACTAGCAAAGAAAAATGCTCCGATGGAACAAAAAAGATGAATATACTTGGAATTGTGGATTATTATGGATGTAAAAGGAGGGGACTAGGAAAAATCTACCTAAAGTCGGAAAATCTGCTAAAAATCACACTTTCTCTAAGCAACGCAAAAAATCGATGTATATTCTGCGGCCTCTAAAAAAGTGTCTTTTTTAAATAATGTTCGAAGTTTCAGATAAGAGTGTATAAACGAAATCTATCAAGGTTACTTTTTTAAATTGCTGGCACCTGATTGATAGAAAACAAAGAGGTATTGTATTTAAAGTTGTTTTGTTTTATGAGCATTATAGCAAGCAAAGCAGGAGCCGATTGATTAGTGCACACAATCGTTTCGGGCATGCTAGTGTATCTACATTAAGTCTGTTTCAAGTCAACTTACGTGTTTCCTACTGTTTTTAACCAACCATGTCTTCAATTGTCTTCGATGTTTGCTATTTCATTCAATTGGCTTGGAAGACTGTTAGTTTACTTAATATCATTTCCCATAGCTACTGCATAGCTAACGTGCTGCTGTTTCAATCATTGTTATGGTTGAATATTTATTTTAATCTGTTGGCCGCAGAATATACATCGATTTTTTGCGTTGCTTAGAGAAAGTGTGATTTTTAGCAGATTTTCCGACTTTAGGTAGATTTTTCCTAGTCCCCTCCTTTTACATCCATAATAATCCACAATTCCAAGTATATTCATCTTTTTTGTTCCATCGGAGCATTTTTCTTTGCTAGTACTCTTTTTCTATCTCGCTCGACGGAATAGTGATCTATTTTCCGTTTCTGGTCGAGTGATCAGAAATCGGATGTTAAAGTAAAGAGGAAATTTGTTTACCGAGTGAATTCGTACACTTGACTTAAAAAAGTAAATTAGAGATATGCTCCAATAAGTTCAAACGTTAATTTTGTGAACTGTTACCGTGAGTCGACAAGACAGACGCACCATTCTCCGCACTCCGCGATCCCTTCGTTTTTCGCAAAATTTTTGGTTTACTATAAAATAGACCTTGAATAAAAGCGTCGAAATATAGTGTAGTTTGCTTTTATCATCAATCTTTAGACCCTTTTTGTGGATCACTAAAAATGAGTCTGTCTGATATTCAGGTGTACGAACAACCCATGCCAACGTGTGAGCTGTGGAGCAGTGTCTCTTGAGTCGGGCTGGCAGGCACGTTTCACATTTATCGTCCTTACTAAATCATGTCTATTTGCCATTCAGTCAGGAAACTTTTGGCTTTCAATTAGCTTTCCAAAATGTATTGCACGTACATAGGTACTGTATTTTGCCCTGGGCAGAGAAAAGTTCGTTTTTAGCTA
Organism: Mermis nigrescens; assembly: GCA_036768485.1. NCBI lineage: Eukaryota > Metazoa > Nematoda > Enoplea > Mermithida > Mermithidae > Mermis > Mermis nigrescens. The sequence continues at coordinate 46,697,917 of JAVLUZ010000154.1, read as the reverse complement.
ACTTTTAGCTCGGAAATTTTTTTAACTTCTATGTGTTCAATTTGTCTAGAATTTTCGAAGTTTTTATTGTTGGTATAGTTTTGGAGTGTAAGTGAGGCGGCACTTACTAGTGTTATTTTGGTAGCCCAAAAATAATTAAAATATGATATTGGTATAGTTGACTTATTTTTAATATGATATAAATATGATATTCTGCTATTTTTTCATTTAAAATATGATATATTTTTGATATTTGGTATATATTTAATATACTTTTGGTAGGTAAGTACATATGTATAGGTACCTATTATGTAATTTCTGCAGACATGTAAAAGTACATGTAGGTTGTAAGCAAAATAAATAGGTAATTAAGGGCGGAATTTTCGAAAGCGTATTAACGTTAGCACGTGCTAAACCAGGTACTAAATCGAAAATATAGTGCGCCGCCGTATTTTCGAAAGAGTGCTAGACTAAACAGAGTACTAAATTGGTCATTTTAGTACGCCGATTTAGTTCTGGGTACCTCCAGGTCTAAACCGAGTGCTAAATCTGTTTAGTGTGTAAAAATGGACATTATTGAAGTTTTTCGCTTATTTTCTAGCACGTTGACTTTTAAGTCGCATACATTCATCTAAAAACGATACTTCCTCGGACGAAAAATTGCTGTCCCGTTGTTCTTTGTTCATATTTTGATAAAATGTAAGAATTTAAATGCAAGGAACTAAAAAAGACAATAATTGTAACATAAAAAGTGTACATTAGAAATAGACGATATAATAGTAGGTAATATCATTATCATATGTAGATAATATCTACCACACACCTACATTGCACATTTTCCCTAACCGACAACGTCAATTATACAATTCCAGACATGATTTAATATCAATACCTAACTTTAAAAATAAAGAAGATGACGCAAAAAAGACCAGTAAAACAAGATAATAGCCTTCAATCACTTTAAAAATTTGACTTTCAAGGCTTGAGTTTTGGCCTAAAATCTATTGGCAACTAATATTTTAATACGTTCACTTGTAGTTCTCAATATCAAATATTTCAATTTGGCGGCTGAAGAATAAAAATTGTGAAAAAATCTATTCACACACTTAAGCGCGTGCTCAATAAATTTTAGTAGGTACGTGCTACCTAGTCTAGCACTAGCACGTCTTCGAAAATGGCACTCTGATTTTAGTACGTACTAACTAAATCAGCAGACTAATCGGGGATCAGCTAGCACGTGCTAAACAGAGTACTAATCTTAGCACTGTGCTAAACTAGTACGCCTTCGAAAATACGGCCCTAAGACTCGTTCATTGTATTTCAAAGTCAAACGACTAATGCAAGTAATCAATATTTTTTTCGAAGAAAAAGCACAAGCATTACATTTCTAGACGCTGTTTAAAAAATTTTCATTTATTTATAACACTTTCAAAATTTACGAGATTAAGTTACAAAATTACATAAATTCCTTTCACTTTTTGTCAAATAACAACATTTCGGAATAACGATCAGACATGCGCGTGGGGATGTGGGGTCTATACCACCCAGAATAGAAGGATTGAAAATTTTGCAGGGAAAATGAGGCAAAATGAAGGCCAAAATCGGATGCAAATTAAAAATTTTCTTCAAAAGTGTTTCAAATTGACCAGAAACCGTGTAATATCTTGGTTTTAACGCTATTTTAGCGCTTATGCAAGTTTTTGAGGTCATTTTGGCACAAAAAGCTGAATTCTTGACCCCTACCCCAAATTGCCCATGCTTTACACCACACCTGAGCGTGGGGGTTTTGGGGGTATGCACCCCCGAGAAACCAAAATACCTCCCCCCTTAGAAATCAAAAAAACCCCCCAGTATTCAATTTTTGAAATTTTTTGTTTTTTCGCAATTTTTTGATGCCAATGGATAGTGCTCGATGAGAAACGTTGAATAATGGTGTTTTTTTGCCATACCACTATTTTTAAGGCAATTTTTTATCTTTGAAAAATATTGCACTCCCCCAGAATTTTCTTGCTGCCCACGTATGCTGTGCACCTATAATCACTATTAGCGAATCACAACGGTAAACAATACAGGTGACAAACAAGCATCGAAAAAATAAGTATAATTTGATGGGTCAATATCAAGTGTTGTGGTACATACTTACCGACCTAACTGAGATATTTGAAATCTCCCAGATGATCTAGGCTACCCTTAATGAGCTGAGCTTGTCAAAAGTTATGCATTTATCAATATCGACAGGATGTCACTCAATCATACTACACTGCGCTAATTGTATATATGTACACACAATTAACGCAAGTGTACACAAAGCTTAACGGACTCTACAATATACATATGTACGAGACGAGGTGGCTTGGTTCGGTATATGTAGGTACATATGTGCATAATGAAGGAGGTACCTATACTGCATGCATACTTAACTATGCATTATGAAGATATGACCGGAAATTACCTACTGCATCATGCTTCGAAATTTGCAGGTAAGGTATAAAGCGAAAGAAGGAAAAAAGTGCTACCATTTTATACCAAAATTATACCAAAATTATATCAAAAATATTTTCACATTTTCCGGAATTTTAATATGATAAGAATATGATATACCAAAATTTTCAGAATTAAAATATGATATTGGTAGTCCAACAAGTGCCTACCAAAATCATACCAAAATTTATTTTGGTATATCAAAATAACACTAGCACTTACACGTTCATCGAGCTCCAAGATATTTTTATCTCTTCTTTTTGCGCTCAAACCCGTATGTTTCATGCTTCATCTCTAGATGAATTGGTGTATTCTTTCGTGGTTGAGCGCTGTTTCAGCCTCGCGCAAGCGACGGAACACCGGCCAGTGGCAGCCATAGGTGAGCAGCACCAACATTCTGGGGGTTGAATGATTTTTCAAAGAATGATAGTAAGGCGAAAAAACACTATTTTTCAACGTTTCTTATCAAGCACTATCCTTTGGAATCGAAAAATTGCGAAAAAACAGAAAAATTTCGAAAATTGGATTTTTCGTTGGGTGGTTTGGTTTTCTGGGGAGGTATTCGGCCTTCTGGGGAGTGCATACCATAGGTGGGCAGTAGTGTTATTTTGATATGAATGAATGAATGAATGAAGATTTATTGTCAAGTGAATACTAAATAATGAGTACAAGTAAATGCGACGAATAAAAAGGAATGACAAAAGGACATACGGTCACGATAATCATGACGAATTAAGTATGCCCCTTCAAAAATGAATTTAAATTAATGTTGGCTAATCTCGTTTTGAAAACTTCAATATTAGGAGATGAAACGACAGTGTCCGGTAAACTATTCCAAATGTTAATGTATCTATGAGAAAAATTACTTTTATGCAAATTTGAACGGGCAGTAGGTATAACTAGTTTATACGAATTGAAAGCACGTGTAATAGTGGTATTAGCGATAAAAAAGTCATCGAATTTATAACACGAAAAACCTCGAACGATTGAAAACATTTTACATAAGCATAGGTGTAATCGGCGTAGCTCAAGATGACAGAGATTCAATTCTTTCAAACGATCGTTATAAGATAAAGCACTGCGATAACCAAATATGCGTTTAGTAAACCCGCGTTGAACATTTTCGATTCGATCAATATCAGTGATATAGTAGGGGTTCCAGACTGAGCATGCATATTCCAAGATTGGACGTACATAGGTAACAAACGCGCGAATTAAATTTTCTCTGTCACGCGAGAAAAAAGATTTGTAAATAAGAAAAGACCGAGAATAAGCTTTTTTAATGATGTGATTATAGTGGTCCTTAAAACTAAGGTTTTTAGAAACTAGAACACCAAGATCGCGAATATATTCGAAATTATCAGGGATATTTAGGTTGCAGAGGCAATAATTTATTTTAGGGTTGTTTTTCCCCAAATGAAGAACACAGCTTTTTTCAGAAGAAATCGGAAGTTGCCATAATTTAGACCAGCTTGAAATTTTATCTAAGCAAGATTGAAGAGAAATGTGGTGTGATGAAGGGCCAAAAACCTTAACATCGTCTGCAAACAAATACAAATTGATATTCACGGCAAAATCACATATATCGTCAATAAACATCAAAAATAAAGTCGGACTTAAAGGGCTACCTTGCGGCACACCACTAGTAACGGGTAAATACTCAGAAAATAAATTTCCTATACAAACGCGTTGGAATCGATCGCGAAGGAAAACATTCAACCATACAAGAAGGTTACCTCTTAATCCAAAATTAGAAAGTTTATGTAAAAGTTTGATATGGGATACCTGGTCAAAAGCTTTAGAAAAATCAATATAAATAATGTCTAATGGAATTTTATTGCTCAAAGAATCGACCCAATCTGATTTACATTTCAGAAGTTGCAATTCACAAGATTTAAATTTTTGAAAACCAAATTGATTTGGGTGTAAAAGACTATTTTCAGTCAAAAATTTTGAGATTTTAGAGTTGATAATATTTTCCATAATTTTACTAGCAGAACAACAAATGGAGATAGGTCTGTAGTTAGAAATTAGTGCCGAATCGTTCTTTTTATAAATAGGAATAACGTTAACTAATTTCCATAGATTTGGGACCTGTCCAGAAGCAAAAGAAACATTAAAGATAGTACTTAAAGGTTCAGCTACTTGAGTCATTAATTTTTTCAAAAATAGCATTGGAATGCCATCTGGACCGGTTGAAAGCGATCCTTTCACTTTTCGTAGTACGTCCATAATAACAAATGGGTCGAAATTAACGTTGTGCAACACGCGATCGGAACGCTCCTGGAAGAAGGGTAAAGAATTATTATCTTTAGAAAAATTTGAAACAAAATACTGATTAAAGAGATCAGATTTTAATTTAGGATCATGTATGATTTTTAGATTATGGTTGATTGGGGGTATAGGGTTACGATTATCTAGTCTTTGGTTAACAAAATTGTAAAACGATTTTAAGCTTTTATCTTTCAGAATATTCTTTTCTTGGGTAGCAAAAAAGTTTGAAATTTCGGATTTCAAAATATTACAATGGTTTTTATATAGGACTTTATTAGTTGTGGAGCGAATATTCTTATATCTTTTCCACAATTTAAGTTTTTTTGAAAATAATTTTCGCAAATTTTGGGGATAATTACGGTGGTTTTTTGATTTTCGATATGTCCTAGGAACGAAAGAGTCGATCAATGAGTTTAATATCGTTAAAAATAATTCATACATTTCATTAACATTAGTGCATTGAGAAAAGGCATCAGGCCAAGATATACAATTAAGTCTATTAGCGATTTCGGTATAATTTGCTTTTCTAAAGTTAAGTTGAGCCAAATTGTATTTATCTTTGAGCTTGAGAGAACAATGAAAAGTTATACAGTTATGATCGCTGTTAGAAAATGACGGTAAAACAGTAACATTGTGTACAAGATTTGTCCCAAAAACAAGGTCGATTATATTATTCTCGTGTGTACTTTGGCTTACTAATTGGTTTAGTCCTGTTTTAGATAGAGTATCGAAAAACAAGGTATTTAGGGGATCAGCAGGGAACGTGTTGTTTATCCAATTAATTTTAGGTAGGTTGAAATCACCTAAAATAACAACAGAATAAGGAACCATTATTGCCCATTCCAAGCATTTACAAAGTTTTTCAGCATAAGCAAAGTCATATTTAGGAGAGCGATATAGAAGAACGAAACGAATTTTGTTAAAACCATCAATAATATCAATCAGAAGCAGTTCAGGGACAACTAGAGCATCAGGGGGCTTTATAGATATAGCATTATATGCATTTTTAATGAATAAAGCAACACCACCACCTCTGGAATTAACACGATCAGAGCGAAAAATTTGATAATTATTTAGAGGGCATAAAAGACCATTAGTTATACCTTCGTGGAGCCAAGTTTCACAAAAAAATATGATTTCAAATTTTTCTTCAATTAACATAAAGTGTAGATCACCTAATTTGTTTACCAGACTACGAGAATTAGTGAAAAAACATTGAAACGAGTCAATTTTTTGGGGCGAAAATCCCTAGCGCGCAACAATAGTTCGAGCACTATGTGATACGTTAACTCCCTGATAGGTTTTCTTCTTAATGCAGTCAGCTCTGAAGTCGATGTAGAGATCAGATTCGCCAGATGCCTGACGCTCACGCAACTCGGTCAATAGAGCGCGTTGTCGCTGACGCTGCAGAAACGACAAATCGGGACGGCTACGAAGTCGAGACAAAGGACCTTTAGTAGTGAGACGGACGGTTTTGTTAATCAGAGCAATGAACTGACGTTGAGCCTGAGTAGACGATAAACAGACTTTAACGAACTGCACCTTATTCGGGTGCTTGGGCCCATCTCTGAAGACGCGTTGAACGTCGTCAGGTTTCAGGTCCGGGGTTTCGGAGTAATTTCCAATCAACGATTTAACTTGATCAAGATCATCGGTCGATTCGGGTAGATTGAAAAGAACCGCATTGTGCTTTTTCGATTCGCGTTCGATTGTATCTTTGATCAAGGTAGATAAATCGGGTTGGGCATGCGTAAAATCAGTAGGCAGTCTAGAAAAATGATTTTCTAGATGAACAACACGGTCATTAAGTTCCATAAACTTCTTCGGTAAAGTAGCTAATTCGTCGAAATTAGGCTTGCAATTAGGACATATGAATGGAAAGGAGTGGCGAGCGTCAGAATAAGGCTGGCTATTGAAATAATTAATAACCGCGATAGGGACTTTTAAACACTCGCCATGGGCCCAATTTGAACAAAGATGACATTGGATAGCCGAGGAATCGTCATCCGTAACATCCTTTGAGCAGAGAATACATGGACAAATGCTAGAATCAAAGTTAAGCGAAGGATTTATTGGCGTGGATGTAGATGATTTCGACGGCTTGTTCTTAATCGCTACACGAGGTGGAGATTTCGACTGGCGATTGTGTTTTTTGATCCCATAATGGAAGTTGAAAATGGCGTGAATTGAATATATAACAAATTGAATATATGACAAGGGGGCGCAAGTCCAAGCTTTCATAAGTGCGTCAAAAAATGTCCAGAAAAATTCGTCCACGCTGCTTGAGGTAGCGCTTCGTAAAATTAATGTAAAAATCGACACAAGACGCTTGATAATCATACCAAAAATAAATTTTGGTATGATTTTGGTAGGCACTTGCTGGACTATCAATATCATATTTTAATTCTGTGAATTTCGGTATATCATATTCTTATCATATTAAAACTCAGGGAAATGTGAACATATTTTTGATATAATTTTGGTATAATTTTAGTATAAAGTGGTAGCACTTTTCGTTTCTTCGCTCTTTATCTTACTCACTTCTTTTGTACGAATGATGCAGTAGGTATTTTCCACAGGTTGTATTATCATATGGAGACAAATACGTAAGTATGGATGTACATATGTATACCGAGCCAAGCCCCTTCATACATATAGTCCGTTGAGGTTTGTATACTCCTACGTTATTCGGGTGTACTTCATTGGGCGTTGGGGAGGGAATTTTGGGGAAATGCACCCCCAGAAACCAAAATACCCCCCAGAATTCAATTCTATACGAATCTGCTAAAAATCAGACTTTCTCTAAGCAACACGAAAATCGAAGTACGGCCTACAGAAAATACTGTTACAATAGATGCACAGCATTACCAATCTAGGAATGGAGTGAAGTCAGCCGGTCTGGGGAGTCAAAAATTGAGCTTTTTTGGGGCCAAAATGACCTAAAAACTGGTAAAAGCGCTAAAATAGAGTTAAAAGTATATTATCACACAGTTTCCGATCAATATGAAACACTTTCGAAGAAAATGTTTAATTTTCATCTTGGCCTCATTTTCCCCACAAAATGTTCTAATTTTTCCTATCTGAGGGGGTTTTAGACCATGTGCACAGCATGGCTGAGCTTGGATGAGGGGGTCAGCTGGTCTGGGGTGGGGTCAAAAATTGGACTCTTTGTGGCCAATATGATTTCAAAAACTGAGCATTAATATTACGTTATAACACAGTTCCGGTCAATCTGGAGCCATTTTGGAAAAAATTTTCAAATTTTATCCGTTTTTGACCTTCATGTGGCCTTATTTTCGCCACAAAATTTTTCATTTTTTCTTGACCCAAAACCCCCACATGCATGTCTGGTTTAGACCCCCAAACCCTCCCCATCGTGCATGTCTGGTTGTGACTTCAGTTTGAGAAATAAATAACATAACAGTTAATTCTTCAAAGGAACTGAGAAAATCTGATTTTTAGCAGATTCATATGATTTTTTGCGCGCAAAGGGGACTATTACCTATAGTCTTTTTCACTAAACCTTGTGCATGAAAATCAATTTTGAGCAGTCTAGTGAGCAGCTATAATAGTAATTTCCAGGCAGCATACTGTAACGCGATTTTGCATAGAGAAGTGTCATATGCTTATCATTTTCTGTGCACAGTATCATAGTTGCTACTTTAGTTTACATCGCTTTTTGTAATCCATATATATATCGACTTAGAAATTGTGATCCCTGCACAGGGTTTTGAGAAACAGACTATAATCCCATCTTTTATGTCCTTGATAATCTGATTTTCCAAGCATATTCGTCCTTTTTAGTTCTATCGGTACATTTTTCTTTGCCAGTGCCCTACTTTTAATCAAGCAAGATTTGAGTAAATCTGTCAGTAAAAACATACGGTAACATGCCAAAATAATGACAACAAGCCAAGAACATGGAAAACAAGATTGTTTTGAATATCATCATTATCTTTTTTTAATTAGTTCACCTACCTTATTTAAACAGATCAAATGTTTTTAGTATAAACTTTAAGCAACTGCTGGGTGTAAAGAACAATTATACTATTTATACAATTAACAATTATACAATTATACTACTACTTCACATAAGTACTGGGTGTGATGAAAAGTAAATATCAGATTCATAATGCTGACTTTAAATAGAACATTTTGAAAAAATTGAGCTCCTGCAACGCTCTGAAAATAATATAAATTTTTAGTGTAAACTTACGTGTAAAGAAATTCAGCAGTCAGATTTGTATTCCTGACGTTACCGAGGATATTTTGAAAAAATTCACATTTTGCAACGCTCTAAAACTTAAGTTGGTTTTTTGTGTAAACTCTACATAACTTATATATGTAAAGAAAATATACAGTCAGAGTCGTAATCCTGACGTTACAAATAATATTCTCAAAACAAGTTCACGTTTGGCAAAACTCTGGAAGTAAAGTAAATTTTTGTGTAAACTTTACACCTTTCAAATAGTTTACATTTACACAAATGCTAGGTGTAAAGAACCTAACAATCAGGTTCGTAATTCTGACGTTACGGAGAACATGTTGAAAAAATTGTATGTGACTGACAAAATCGGTCAAAAACATGGTTTTAACGCAGAGTTTCAACTTTACACCGCTTTAATTAACTTGATATTGAGTTTAAAGAAACGCGTCTAAATGCGATGTGTAGCCTTTGAGACGTACTTATTTTTATAATACTTCGCACGTCCCGACTTATAACCAGAGCGGTTGAGAAACTAAAAGGTAAAAACGTGTTTTTTATCCAACGGCAGAGTGTGAAGTTTAAACCGCTAGAACTAACTCCAAGCAAAAAAAGCGTTTATTTAAAATTTTATTCTCTTCAATTCCATACTGTTAAATTGCATAAGGTATTTACACTGAGTTGTTTACAAGCTACCCTCAAAACTCGTCCTATGTTGTAACGTTACGCCAAAAGTTTACACGCTCATTAAAAACTCTGTGTTGAATGTGAAGAGAAATATAAGAAAACTGCATCAAGTTTTTATATTATCTCTCTTTTAGGAAATCGCATGGCCCAGATGTGCCCCGTTAAAGCTGTAGGGGACGCGCTGCCTACGATAAACTAGATAAATTAATTAAAAAGAACTAAAAATAAGTAAATATGCAAATATGTACACTAAGCACGCATGAAAAAAACAGTGGCCCGCAAGATCAATTGTAGCGGGGAAAAATTTCGTTCTAGCCGGGGTGCACCCGAAATTTCAATACGTAGCGAGCGACAAGGCTTTTCTTACTTGGCTAAACAGCTGTCGCGCGCAAACCCAGTCTATAAATCATTTTCGCCTCGAAAACAACGTTCATATTTTATTTGCACGCATTTTTGCCATTTCTGCGCATATTTAGAATCGAATATTCCTCCACGTCTTACCCTCAGGGCATATGTCTTCATAGCGCACTTATTACATATTATTATAGCGTCCCGAATGGGCTCACTTTAGGACTCCTAAATACGCATATGCTATACATACTTACAGTCGATGTAGGTTCATGTGTGTAAGTATAAATGGCCAAATAAAATATAATAACATAACGGGCGTTAAAGATGAGGACAACCGAACCAATTCGAGAAAATTTATGTCCTTCTCACGACGGCGTGCTTAGCGTACGGTGGGCTTTGCTCCTTGGTCGATAAATTTTCGCCCAACACGTATTTTGGCAGTGTTAGATTTATGGCCGCCGAAACCGCATGAATATTATTAGTATATTCGGATTTGTGCACATTTTGGATTGCTCATTATCAGTTTATTTGCTCGATTTAAAACAGCAAATGATCAAAATTCCTTTATAGAAAATTAATTGGTAAAATTAGTACCAACTGATTTACACCGGAGTATTAAAAGGTATCCTCCAACTTTTTAAAATAAATTCAGTTAAAAAAATAAGTTCAGTGGTTCAGCAAATAATGCTGTGAATCCGCGTCTACATGAGAATGAAATAAAGTTAGACAGTTATTTTCGCATAGCCTTAGACTATTCTGAAAGTTTGGACTATCTTGGCATCTTCATCCACCCTCATCGAATGTGCAGCTAGTAGACATTGTAGTTAATTTCAGTAAGAATGACAAAGTTCTCCAATTTATTATATATTTCCGAATTGTGAAGCAGTCGAACTGACTATTCTGAAAAAAACGCTAAAAATAGGTTAGTGTATTTTTAAATTGAACAGTGAGGGTAAAGCCTTGCTTATGTTCTTAATCTAATTCTGAGACAAATCATCAATTGTAATTCAGATTTTTTCAATCGAAAGCATGATCTCCGGAAAAATTTTTTGTGAGTTGGATATTTTTCGCTATGTCAAATGCTGTGCTATTGGCTATTCGCCTCTATGCACTTTATCCGTGTGCGAGCCGTTTTTTGGCACCACGTAGCGAATTCGCAATAATATGGCCTGTTTTTGTGACCGATAAAACTCTTTAGAAAGTAAAATGTCAAACGCGAAAAAGCGGTATAATATATTGCTCGTTGGCTTATTACGCTGCTTATCGTAGCCTCTCCTCGAAGCATTCATTTGAGCGTAGTTACGCGCTTTAGCGAATGCACCTATAAACACGAACCAACTACGTTCATAATATATCTAGTTATTGAAACAATGCTAGTCGTTAGCTGGGCAATTTTTCATTCCCTGCAAAGCTCTCCAAAATTCGATTAGGTTTCGCCCCGAGTTTTCTGGGAAGTTCGGCTTATTCAGCGCGCTGTACACACTATTCCTGTATCTTATGTTTGGTTAAGCTGCTGCAGCACTTCAACTGCTGTATTTTCGTTAATGCCCCATTTGCAGGTTCTACATCATTTATTCTCGAAAAAGACCACCACCTACTGAGTATTTTCATGCGGTATCTGTACGGTTTATGGCAGGATGATATTTTAAAAAATTAAAACTGTTCTTGAAATAATTTTCCATCAAATTTAATTTTTTGTAATTTTTTGATACTTTTAAATTGATAATATAATTTGAATCTTAATAATTTTTTTGATTAGTTGATTTGTTTTTTGTAATTCTTGACAACTTTCCTGACTTAAGTGCTGAATGTATTATTGACATTGATTCGAATACGTGCCTCACTCACGAATCACTGAAGAATGAGCCATTTGATTCAACAAAAAATTATATTTTATTCCGTTTTCCCATAAAAATCGCACTTCTTTCCTCTCAGTAGCCAATAAACCCAAAAGCCTGATATATGCCCTTTCTTAGTAGTCAATGGACCCCAGTGGCTGATCTGGGATTTTTCTAAGGGGGCGATACCCCTAAGGGGGGCGGAACCCTGACTTGGGCGGAAAAATTAGCCGTTTTGACCCGAAAATCGCTCAAAAATGCTTAATTTTTCGCACTATTTTGGGCCAATCCCCCCTAAATCCGCCCTGATGGACCCGAAGCATCGCAGATGCACTTCTGGATTGTTGTCCATTGTAATGTGAGACTTTCTGTATATTTTTACAAAGTATTTGCTATTATTTGCATAAGTAAATGCTGGTTGGATTCTAATTTTCGGATTTTCTAGCTTTAGTAGTCTTCATCTGATCAATTGATCGCACATCTGCTGTATTCCTGATGTACCTATACCTCATCTTGAGTTATATATATTTGCATACATTTGCTCACCGTTTTATGCTATGCAAACGACTTTCCAGATTCGCAGGATGCAGTGTTCAATCATAGGAGCCTGTGAATGATTATTGCACAGAAAGCAACATACAGCTATTTGGGTATATGTACAGCAGACGGACCACTCAGTTCATTATTTGTACAGTAGCAGCGATAGTACGGTAATAAGGCTGGACCGGTGGACCGGTCCGCGTGATGAATGTCGCGGCAAAATAATTTGACACCGAATTACTTTCGCCATCGTCATTCCGCTCTAATGGACAATGCATTAGGTTCGGAATAGTATTGCGGAGCACAGAGTCCCATTTGTTATTAGTTAGTTAGTTACTGTATTAATCTTGGCCCGTCATCGGTCAAAATGTTGTTCCCGCCCGTGCTTTTGTCCGTCGTGCCCTCGGGCAATCTGCGCGTCCGGGAAAATACGTTACTCACTCTTTATACACTCATTCGCTTACGTACACGTGTTAAAGGCTTGACCGGTCGTAAATATCGTTTAGACACTAATCGACGATTATTTTTTTATTTTTAAGAGCAAAATAACGCTTTAAAGTGTAATATTTTTAGTGAATTTCGGCCACTCGCATTAACGCCCGATCGCGATATGAGGCTAAAGATAGACGGTATGCGAATTTACGGGCGTTGAAGGCGCATAAATTTTGACTTTTATTGCCGCACATAAATTTTATTTGCACGTCGTTTTGACTGTTATTGCGAAATTAGCAACCCTATTGCGGTCGAGGGCCAATAAATTTCAGCCGCGTCCGTTGGTCAATTTTTGGTTGTTTCGAAACTGCGTTTGATAATCGCTGAAAGATGCGTTCCGCCTCGGAATGCAACGCTGGTAATAATAACCTATTATTCTTGTTAACTGGCCGTCATCTGCCGAAATCACTATTGCAACTCCGTCATTTCGACAGCAATTACTACAAAGTAATTTACAGGTACAAAAACGGTGTTTTAATAATAATAATTGCTCTATTATTGATTATTTTGGCCGTACTGATTCGCAACGATAATAATAAATCAATATCTCATGGAAGAAGATTTTACCAGGAACGATTCGATCTAAGCACGGCAGCTTTAGATCAAGTTGATTTAATGTTCGAACTGAAAGACGACCTCGAATGGCGACTCAACGATTTGCAAGAAGGTCTTGGCAACGCGTATGCTTGGAAAAGGCGAATAAGATCAATTAGCGGATCGCCTAGTTATTTTGAATCGTTGAATAGTGAAAGGAACGAAAATCCATTCGAGCTTATGAACTGTGAAATTATCGATAAAATTTTAGCGTCTCAACCGCAAGAGTTTATCGCCGCTGGTTGGACAAAGGCTGTTTACGAAATCGAATATCCTCACCACAGCGATGGGCAGCTCAAATCGAAGGCATTGGCTTTGAAATTCGTCGATTTGAATGGGCAGGATATTTCGCAGTGTCTTAAGGCATCGAATAATTCCAATATGGCGGCTGCCTACGAAGCATGCTACGAAAAAGCGGCTAGAAAAATCGTAAAGGAAATCGTTCTACTAAATCTGCTTCAGCATCCTAATGTGATAAAGGTAAGATAAAGCTTAGTTTAGCAACTTAAGTCAAGGAGGCAAAGGAAACGTACAGATTTATAGGCATACATGTTTCGTGTGAATGTGTGATAATCGAATTTTTTCTCATAACTTTGAAGGTTATCGATTCCCTCGCTTCGAAATTTTTATTTCTTGATTTCTAGCTTCTTAGTTGCAAACTCTGACTTAGGTAATGCAATTTAAATATGTCGATCATTATAACGCCAAGTGTGCTTCAAATGAGCAACGTTCTGGAGAGTTATGTATTAAATTTGCTTTAGGTGGGCATAATTAAATGTAAAAAAATAAGTATTAGTGAAACTGTCTCGCCCTATCTGTATTAATATTTCGTCTAGTGGATCTGAGTATAAGTCTCATTTAAAAAGGTATGAGCGGCTTTGGAAATCATGCATTAAAGTTTTACACGTGTCATTTAAAGCCTTAATTGAATTTATTACATTTTTAAACATGTTTTTCCAAGTAGCTTCTGATAAAACGTGTGAATGTTAGAGCTGGGTTAGCTTCAGTCAAGTTCCAAGCGTAGATTGATCTTCGTATACCAAAAATGCACATATTGGCTGATTCTGAAGAAGTCAGCTTTAATTTTTAGCTTGATTTTCAATTATTTAAGTCAGCTTTGATTTTTTAGCTTGATTTTTACGCAAATCCAAATTACACAAGATTTTCAGCTCTTGAATTCCTAAAAAACTAAGAATTTTTTTAGAATTACAAGTTTTTTCACGCGCTATAAATCATACTCGTACTTAAACAACAAAGAACGAATCGACCAGCCAGCGCATTTTTGGGCTTACTCCAAATAAATTGGGAAATTTTGCTACGAAAATTAGAAACACGATATCGATTGAAGTGGAAACCTTTAATAAACCTGAAATATCGCACATTCTGTATTTAAACGCATGATCTTTTTATGTCGTTTTATTATCTACTTGCTTATCCTTTGCTGATCCCTAAAGACCTCACACTGCACTCTTGTTCTAAAAGATCCAAATCCTTTGTATGTGCTTATATGCTTAAGGCAGTGCTGATAATTCTTGTTTAGGTCACATCATCGGATTTAAGCTTAGCTTTCTGTGAGGATCAGAGTGAATTCACTATGGAATTATTTCATTAATCAAGTGATATTTCCGGAAAAACCTAATTCGAATGATTTTTGCACTATGATGACAGCAATATCAACTAATTAATGATGCTAAGTTACGTATCACGTCTTAGCTCCATATGTATCTTCATAATAACTCAATCATAGCTGATGTTCATGTAAAGTTGCTTTAGGCAATGATTGACTCAGCTTTTTCATGTAATATTCTCATCTGTTTGAAATCGTATGCGAGACTTAAACCTCAAATGCAACATGTTTAACGGAATTCGACAATTATTTTTGACTTTTTTATGATTCAATACAATTATACATGCAGTCCTGTAGATTTCTAACGACCGATGTTAAGGAATCAATCCTAAACGCATTAGTATAAATGCACTTTCAGCGTTGAATCATCTACAGCTGTAATTTTAAATTAGGCTGGGTCGCAAATGGGAGTTACGGTATGCATAGCTTTTATTCGGCCGGCTTTACATAAACAATCAAAAAGTCATTCAAGCGGGGAAATAGAAGTGCAATAAAATTCATGGCATAAATTAGATAAATGCCATCGGTTCTGCGATTATACAGAAATAAAAACAATTCGATGGACTGTGTATTTTCCCAAGCAATATGTGCTGTATTATGCACCGATACATAGAACAGAAACAAAGAACTATTCTGGAGTGCAGCCTTTTACATCACATATTTTTACTTTTTTCGTGGTATTTAGCTAACAGCGTAATTTGTTAATAAATAATTTTTGTATTAAAATTTTAATTTACGTGATTTGAGCCCGCATTTTATAATATAGTTTTTAATCTTGATACACAGAACTTGTACGTAATAACTTTATTCTAGAGAAATAATGTAATATTAGCTGCTGAAGTTATGAAAATGATAATTAATCAAGAAAGCTAACTCATTTACTTAATTGAACTATTTTTATTACTTACTCTATATATTTTTATTACTTACACGTGTTTTAATCAATTTTCAATCAGTATTTAACATTTCATGTTTTACTATTTTTAATACTTTCACACATTCGGGAATTGCATCTTTGTAGATGATTGGCTACTGCATTCCGAAAAGTTTCAACTCTACCAGTGGCAGAAAAGTTACTTTAATGACAGAGCTCGGCGAACCGGTGGATCTGATCAAGCTATTGCGCCTTGGATGGGAAGATAGATTTCGGGTAACTGATGTAGAAATCTGCCTTATTTTGTTTGGATAAATTTGAAAGCGAGTATTATATTTGAGGATCTGCCTGGTGGGAAAATTTATATCTTGTTCCTCTTGCTCATGCAGAATGATGATATGGTTTGTTAGGAGGGACAGTTTCTAATTTCAAACCCCAAATCGCATTTTATGAGCTTGCCTTCCAGAATTTCAGAATCTTATCTCCAGGCACAAACATAGCTGGCCTTCTGGATTTCGACGAGACTACAATTTTGAAGTCAAATATCTCAACAACTACTTGTAGACAGGCAGAAATGATGGTATTTTTGTGCGTTTCTCAGCGATTCCTACACACTGGAGGAGAAAAAGATTGAAAAAATTTGATTTGATTTAGAATTAAATTCAAAAAATATGTTGCATAAAATAGACATGCAAATGATTTGTAAATTCGACCCCGCTGAGAAAACTGTTTAACATGTTTTATACTCAATTCTGGCGAAGTATAAAGCATATATGTACGAAAAATAAATAATTCTGCAAAACGCGCTAGAAAATTTTGATTTATTCATCGTGCCTTACTCAAACTTGGGCTGTTCGGCAGGCAGAAGTTATGCAAAACAAAGTAAATCTGGCGCGAAGCACCCGGCAGTTTCTATCTTATTGCTTCGGAAGTGTGCTGGAGTCAATTCTGACAGTCTTTCAAATACTTGTCAAGAATTTTCAACTTTTTGTTTGGGGGGACACTCGTAAAAATTATTCGCATTTCCAAAATTTTGGGGGACAAGTCCCTCCTCTATACCCCACATCTACGTGCCTACTAATCTCCGGTATGAAACCTCGGAACATTTACTCAATCAAGACTATTGTTACCATGTTTGTCTTTATACTAGAGGCGAATAGATAAAAACTTGTAGGAGTGAAGAAGTATTTCGTTAATTATGTTTAAATAAATATTTCGTATTTTAATTTTTATAACAATATTTTTTGTATTCTGAAAAGAACAGCATTGAAAGGACAAATTTCACGATAGTCTGTTTCACATAACTTTGGGCGTCAATTTTAAGAACTTCAGGCCGCGGAATAAATCTTTGCTTATTGATCTGTTTGAAATTTTTCGATCGAATACATTTTTTACGCTTTCGGATCGTCTTCTCTCTCGTCAAGCTGCTGAAATTTTTGTCCAAAAATCCGCTAGGTTCCCTAGTACTGAACGATCTTCGGCGACAGCAGTTTGTATTAGTCGATGGCGAACTGAAATTGGTTGACGTCGATGACGTTGGTCTCGAAGAGCCTAAATGTGGGACGAGTGCGGATTGCTGGCAACTAGCCAAAAATTTGAAAAACTCAAATCAACAGAACGATTCTAAACACAAAACCGTTTCAAGAACGCCTATCAATTGTCAAAGCGGTTATTGCAGAGGTGAGTGCTGTTACGATGGCTCTTTTTTGCGTTTTTCTATAAATTATTCTTTCGAAACCACACATTACTTGATTCGAAAATTGCCTTTCATTCCATCAAACAAAATCACAGCAAATGATGAAACAACGAGATAAGCGTCGGAACTACTCGTGCTCTGTTAATAAAATTTCTAATGTAGTATCTGCAAGTGTTGCATGTTGTAAATATTAACAAAGTAGGTACAGCTGATTCATTAGACTAGCAAATATAAAACTCCTGAAAATTCAATATTTTATAACCTCTATAATTAAATAATTTATCTCTCGATTTATGAGTAAGAGTATATAGAATTTTTCTCATAATTCTTTCTAAAACGTAAAAGTCGTTATATAGAATAATTTGATTCGCGATACGATATCTATAAATGTTGCAGTTAACTTTTTTGGCTTTCAATTACGATGATTCGAATAATCCGGTCTGACGTCGATTTGGGTTTGGGTGCTAAGACTCTTTAACTTTTATTCTACTATATAATGAACTGAAGAAGAAACGCAAAAGCAGAGTAAAACCTCTTTTAATTATTCAGTTAAGCTGCCACTTTTCTCCGCTGCATGGTGCTAAGTGAGAAATGAATAAATTTTCACGAGTTCATACATGAGCATGTAAGGTGTTGTGGAGTTTGGTTGGACCCAATGTCCCAGAGGCAAGGAACGACCGGGCGCCCGGTCCCGGTCCCGGCCGGGCCTAGCAGGCCCGGTCCCGGTCCCGGCCTCAGAACGGCCGGGCCTGGGCCGGGCCTTATAGATTATGCAAGGCATTCATTCAACTTACCTAACTTAGAGAAGCGTGTAATGCTGTATATACATGCGTGCATAATCTGAACCTTTGTAGCACGTGAATCAGTAGGCACTGGCTGTGTATCCATTTTGCACTTAATTTGGACTGATGCAACTCGTTTTATTCGTGTGTCCCGATCTCAATCATATCTCGACGCGTGAATCTTATGTCATGCATTTATGCGCATTAAAATTGTGCATAAAATAGAATTTTTAAAAATGCCGATATGTCGACTTTTCCGCAAATAATGGGAATGATATGTGTATTCAAAAGCATAGCATTATTGTTGTTATACTGACTACTAGATTCTGCTTAAGCACGATAAGAGTGAGCAACCCTCACAATTTAACATAAAGAGACATTGGTATGAATATTAATTTATGCAAAAAGTGTAAAGATTTCTTTTGTTGTCTACGTGACAGTGAGCTAATAATAGCTTGCTCAAGAGAACTCGAGCCTTGTCTTAAAAAATTCTGCCGAAGAAAAAAGCAGTTTTGTCGGCAACCTAAGCACCTGTGACTATTCCTTTGTAGCTTTAGCTTTTTTTATTCTACTTAGGCAAAAATTTACTTGAGAACTCGTCCAAGCAAATAAATACAATCTTATATTATTCAACTCAAATGATTAGCCACTATTTTGTGACTGCGTGTTCTTATTGCTAAGATCGATGTCTTATGTGATTAACTTCTTGTTTAAGTCAATTATGTCCAGTCCACTGTATTTTTTCTTCTTCTGTATCACTGTGACCTATTGATTTTGCGTACTGCTTCCTGACAGTTTTTTTTGTACTCGGCAAAGATTTTTCCCGATGTACAAAGACTTTTTGGGACCGTCTTTGTACATGTACAAAGATTCTTGGGAAGACAAAAACTGCAAAAAAAGGTCTTAAATTTTCAGAACTCTTCGGCGCTTCGCGCCGGAATGAGTAATTATTTATTCTATATATCTTTATAATGGCAGCAATCGCATTTAAAAGGAAAAAATGTCAAGTTTTTCAGCGCTTTACGCCGTTTTAAGACGATTCTTAGTGAGTTTTGCCCTTAGAGACCCAGAAATTAGCTAAGATACACTACCAAAAGTCGAACAACCTCTTTTTACCACACTAAAATCGCTACTGTACCATATAATAGTACCCAAAAATTTAAGTGTACAAAATGTACAAAGATTTTCGGGAAGACGAAGACTGTAAAAAGGTGTGAAATTCCCGGAAATTTTCGGCGCGAACCAATATGAGTAATTGTTTGTCCTATATATGTTTAAAATAGCAGAATTTGCATTTTGAATGGAAAAATGTCAAACTTTTCGGCGCAATATTTCGGCGCTTGGCGCCGTTTAGAGACAATTTTCAGTAATTTTTGGCGTCAGAAATCTAAAAATCAGCTAAAATACACTACCAAAGATTGAAAACCCCGTTTTACCACACTAAAATCGTTACTGTACTATATTATAGTACACAAAAACTTGCGTGTACAAAATGAACAAAGACTTTTGAGGACCATCTGAGTACATGTACTAACGGACCTTGTACAAAAAAACACTGCTTCCTGACAATTTGTCAAAAAACATGTTGACAAATTGTTGTTCTTAAAATCTGGTTTACGTGCTATTGGTTACAAAGCGTTCAATTTAAGACCCTGTGACTATGTCTCTGAATAAAGGATTTCTGATGTCTCGGTGTGCTGCAAATGTATATATCAATTTGTGCCTACATCATGCAAGGCCTACCTATTATTTATATAACAAGGCCCGGTCCCGGCCGAATTTAGGGCCCGGTCGTTCGCTGCCCAGAGGTTCCACGAAATTGATTTAACTATTTTTCGCTTTTTTAAAAATTTTTTCCATTTCTTTTTCGCCGTTTGGTGCCAGTGATAGAAGGCGATTAGAAGGGTCGAAAATGAGGTTATTTGCCCGGCAATCGTCTCTATTTGACTTTATAACCATTGGACTTTCTCGAACCCTTCGAATGGACCATGTGCTTTGCAGTGCTTCACGAATGCATTACCTTGCAATCATGAACTTAATTATCTTAATCGCTTTCTCTGTTCGGCGTTAGGTTTCAATGCGCTAAAGAATATGTACAATACTGCTCGCCATTTCACGACCTTTTTGTTGCCCTATGGCCCGCCGCCAGAAATGCAAGATCAAGTGGACCAAGTAGTGCTTATGTTCAAGGATCAGCCCATACCTACAGACAAACTTTTGACAGTCATGGAACGCTTAGTCCTTTCTTATGCCTCTGGGTCGTACTTGCAGCAAAGGCTAAAGTCGAATCAACAGGGTATGATATTATAAACTTGAGAAGTTCCATGTTTTTGTGACTTATAAGTGTGGATTTGCTTTAATTTTCTTGTAATTTACTCGACTATTTTGTTTCATCTCAAATTCCCAGTCTCATTGATATTTGAAGGTGTAAACCATGCTGTTTCTTGAGGGGAGGAGGCCCCCTCGAACGATAATTGACCTCCCGCAAAATGGCTGCGATGCGACCCCCAGAATTGTCGATTTTTCGAAGAATTAAAAAGTGTGCTGTGCTTGGACGTTTTTAGCTAAATTTTGACTCAAAAGTGTAAAATTTTCGACAGTTTGCGCCATCTACTAATTTTGTACTATATTCTGCTCAATTTAATCAGTTTTTCCATTTTTCGAAATTTCCCTAGGTATTTTTTATTTTCTTGACAGAATGATCACGATCTGAACGCTGTAAGAAAAGTGCTCTTGACGTGTACCATTGGTTTTTAAGTGCAAAAAAGGCATTTCTTATCAACTTTCCGGGAATGACCCCCAGAATTCACATGCTGTACATGTATGGTATAAACAGTACGTATTAGCACGAATACCAATAATCCTCAAATTTATAGAAAGTTTTAAAATGAAGTAAGTGCAAGCGATAATAAATCTCGTACGTGCGTTGAAAGCAAACAATGCGAAAAAATTTTCAGCTTGGGTTCGCAAAATTGTTTAAGGTGAAAGATTTATTCCACACTTGTTATTTCAAATCACTTTATTTAACTTGTTGTTTTTCTTATTTTTAGCTCATTTTCACGTTTCCGCTGCCTCAGATTTGGGAGAAGAAAATGATTATTTGTGCAGGGGAAGTTCGAATTTCCGTAGCTGCGCCTTAAGCGTTTCTAATGTTGAAGAAGCGGAAAACATGTGCCGAAGCCAACCGGTTTGTCAAGCGTTTGTGTGGACAAATGAAAAATCGTGGACCGGTAAATATAAAATAGGTTTCTAAACCGTTTTTTGTTAATTCGAAAGTAATTTTATTTTTTGCGGCTTATTTCGCCGTTTGTCTTTTTCATGGGAAAATTTTTCCTAATATATTGTGTAATTAATTATGGCTAAAATTTTTTATGTGATTCGAGACACTAGGCCGTGATGGGAATGATTTCGCATTATTTAATTATAACAAAGCTTAGGTGCACGTGATTCATTGGGTTTGCGTCTTCGGTACCAACCACGGACTAATCTATATAGGATCGGCTGTCACGAATTTAAAAATGTCAGATAAGCATGTATACGGAGTGTACATAGTATATATATATATATATATATATATATATATATATATATATATATATATATATATATATATATATATATATATATATATATATATATATATATATATATATATATATATATATATATATATATATATATATATATATATATATATATATATATATATATATATATATATATATATATATATATATGGCTAAAATTTATGGAATCCAGGAGAACTTAAAGGGAAAGCTTTCAAAAAATCACTCTATAGTTATCTCATTTTACTGGAATCTAAAATCGAGTCACTTATTCTTCTGTTAAAATGAATTGGTTCAAGAAATTTCATCGCGAACATAAATTCATTTGATTTTATTTTTTATACTTTCTACTTTGATCCATATGCTCTTAATTTTGATCAGAATCATCGTTCTGTTTCTTTTATTTTGTTTTGGTATTTTTTATATAATTTTGAGTTCCGATAGCAATATTGCACATTTGTAGCATAATAATTAGAAAAGCCCATTAATCACGCAGTCAATATATAGGTAAATTAGAGATTGACTATGATCTCCGATCGGAATCATAAATTTATTCCAATTAACAAACATTGAAAAGTAAAATCGCCTTTCCTTCGATAATTTTATGTTTGGGAATAATTGCCTGAACTAATGTGTAAGAAAATGGATTAGGTCAACTTTCTTGATAGAATATGTATATTTGTAACGTGTTTTTCGAATCTAAAAATATGCTTGTATAACCTAAATTACGTATTGTTTGCTTACATGAGCAGCACCATAGTTCAAGAGCATGGTGGGTCAAAAATTGGTAAAAAATCGCGAAACGAGAGTCACACTTGCAAATCTGGGAGTCAGGAGGAATATTTTGGATTCTAAAGGTCCTCCAACCCGTATGTGTTCTTGGGTGTTTGGGGGGTTAACCCCCTTGAATGGCAACTGATTCCCTGCAAAATGACTGCCGACCCCAGAATTGTCGATTTAAAAAACATATCGTTAAAAGTGCACTGTTTTAAGCGTTTTAGTAAAATTTTGGCTCAAAAGTCCTAAATCACGTTATTTATTAATTTTTTGACTTAATTTTGTTCAATTTACTCAATTTTTTCTAATTTTTTTGGAATTTTTTATTTTTTTATGCCTTTGAAAGGACGAGCACCGTCGAAACGTCGAAAAACTGTGTTTGTGGATATGTACCTACTCTAGTTTTTAAGCCCAAAAAAGGAATTTTTTACAAAATAATTTTCCGTTCTACCCTACCGGAATTTTCATGCTGATATTTCCCGCTCATATTTAATTGCGTATGATTTCTTCAGGTCGGAATATAGTTTACTTCAAGAATAACGCTTCTCACCGAGTTAAAAACGCCAAAACGACTCTTTTTACGAAAATTCAAAGTTAGCGACATTTGCTCCTCTATTTAATCGTGCACTGAGCCGCATTTTATTCAACTTGTATGATTTGTGAATGAATTTTGGGAAGCGAAAGAACGATTGAAATGGCTTACGAGGCTTAACCATAGATGCACAGCATGGCCGATCTGGGGGTCAGAAATTGAGCTTTTTTGGGTCAAGATGACCTCAATAAGTGGTATGAATGCTAAAATAACGTTAGAATTATTCCACAGTTTCTGGTCAATTCGTAGCACTTTTGACGGAAATTTACAATTTTCATTTATTTTTGGCCTCCATTTTGCGTCATTTTCTCCAGAAAATTTTCTAGGGTATAGACCATATGTGGGCAGCAAGAAAATTCTGTGGGTCAGGATTTGTAAAATTGCCAAAAATTTTACTAAATATAGAATTCTGGCGGGAGGGTCTACAGTAATCTGGGGAAAAGAGGTCTTCAAATTCTGGGGACAAACCCTCCAAACCCCCCCCCTCACGCCCATGTATGGTCTAGGCCTCTAAACTCCCCCACGTGCATGTCTGGGCGTAAACTGTTTTTTACTTTCGCGATTGTTCTCTGCGTATTACGTGCATCACACTAAGTTGGTGATAAACAGGGTATTTATGTACATTAATTATTTTGTCATTTATTCCGAATCGTTCTTGTTGACCATGAACTACTGTGTTTATCGCTTTATTGTCTTATGCAGAACGGAGTTTATTGTTGTCGTATATCTCACAAAATATCGTATGAAAACTTACGGTAATGGTTGAATTCTGCAGTTCAGATATGAAATCTTCAAACTGTGTTTCTAACTTATCAAATATTGCTCTAGCCGTCTAGAAAATAAATTTTGTAGCCATTTCCTCATGTATACAGTGACGGATTTAAGATTTTCGTAAGGGGGGGCGGTTTCCCCTTTTCCCAAAACAGTCGAAAATACATAGGCCCAAAAATTCGCTGCTCACGTGTAAAATAACGTTCTTCATCGTTTAACGTTGTCTACTTTTATTGAAACTCATTCATTTGCAAAATTTTACGGAAAAGTTCAAAATTTCTGTCAATACTGTGCGGAAATGATTAATTTTCAATGACTTTATAAAATAGAATTCGATGCGAAGCGTCAAAATTTTTAAAAGTTTCGCTCATAAATGATAGGAAATAATGCTGAAAGAATTTTCTAAAAAAAATTTATATTTCTTTCTATTCGGCGACCGCTAAATTTGTTTTTTCTTTTTTGTGTTTTTTGCGTTTTTCATTGACTAAAAATGAAGTTCATAAATTGCAAGAAGCACCTACTTTGAATCTTCGCTTTTTCTTTCCGATATTTGAGACGACATTCGTTTTCTATTTAAATTCGTTTTTATATCGTTATTATTGAAATTGTACAGATTCTTTTGAATATTTCGTATGCGCTACTTCGCTGCTTACACAGTGTATTTTATCGATTCATCCGAGCTTATACGATTTCGTGTGTTCAAAAGAGGGTTTTATCAAATTAAAAGATCGTATAGATTGATACGGAAGCAGAAATTCTATCAAGGAAACTCGAAGAAAACGAAAGCATGGACTACAAACGAAATTTTAAAATTAATTTGTATTGACTTGATGATCCTTAATTTTCTTCAACTCTTTATGAGCTTCCGGTCAAAATTCTTAAAAGAAAACCACAAAGTATAATAGAATAAATAAAATAAAAATACAAATCGATAATTCAGTTAAATATTAATGAGCATAGAATTCTGCATTGATCGATTGCGTGAAGAACAGACCACATCTATAGTCTGTTTCACATAACTTCGTGCATAAATTCTAAAAACTCAGACAATAAGCTGACAAATAACGATTATATCATTGATCTGATATATAATTATCGTAACCCCTCGGCTAACTGTCGATAAAAATTCTTAAAATTTATGCACAAAGTCATGTGAAACAGACTACAAGTAGGTACTTAACGAAACTATAGTCTGTTTATAGTCTGTTTCATTTATTCGAGAGGTTTTTAGTCAATTCTTTTAAGGGTTACAGTAAGCTAAACAAGACGAATTACTGTACTTCGGCAGATCAGCTCAGTGAGGGCGAGTGGCTAGAATTCTTCCATTTTTAATGCACTAATATGCCTAAATAAATTTGATTTAGGCATTTAATCAGTGCTGGGACATACTACAGTGAGTGCGCTGGACAAAAAGCTATCGGCTGGAATCGAACCCGGGTTGCTTCGACTGCAAGCAAGAGGCTTTACCACTGAGCTATGCGGGAGTTCGCGGCGTTTCTTAACATCTTAGTCGATTGTGTTTAAAGTGTCGACTCAGGATATGTTGAATGCGCGATTTTTATTAAT
Organism: Mermis nigrescens; assembly: GCA_036768485.1. NCBI lineage: Eukaryota > Metazoa > Nematoda > Enoplea > Mermithida > Mermithidae > Mermis > Mermis nigrescens. The sequence continues at coordinate 46,672,226 of JAVLUZ010000154.1, read as the reverse complement.
AAGTTAATTGATATGCTGGAAGACGAGAATAAATTATGCCGCAAAAATGTTGTTGAAAAAACCGTCTTTACTACATAGCTATAGTGAGATCTAGCGACCTACAGTAAATAAGAAAGAAGGGGTTACTGTAACCTCCGAAAACATTTGCTGAAAAAGCTCTCGGTTAAATGAAACAGACTATAACATAAACTTCGGTCATAAATTTTAAAACTATCTCCGACAATAAGCTGACAGATTGCGATTATAGCATTGATTTGATATATAATCATCGTGCCCCTCGGCTTACTGTGATTAAAAATTCTTAGAATTTATGCACGAATATTTGTGAAACAGACTATAGCTACAAAAGTGATCGGTAGGCAGTTTACTGTAATACAATTTCGCGTAGTGAACTTTTATATGCTTATAAATTGCTATTCATCTTGATTGGTGCTTGGAGTTAAAACATCTTTTGTAATCGATTTATATCGATTCGGGAATTCTGATCCATGCACAAGGTATCGTGAAACAAACTACAGTGTTTTTACCTTTTCGCGATTTACTCTGGTTCTTAAACTTTAAAATAGTCTGTTAACCAATGATAAGAATTTTTCGGAATGCAAAAATGTACCGTATAACAGCCAAGAGTAGTGCGAGACCTACGTTTCAATGCTAGAAGCAATTATTCACACAATATTGATTATAATTTTTAGAATGCAAAAACTAACATGCGAAATTTTTCTTTTCTTATCATCATGAGAACCGTTTCTTTGATAAAGTTTCTTTCTTGCGTCCAATCAATCCACGAAAAATTGACATTATGGCAAGACAATTTAAGAAATAAGAGTAAATTGGTCAAGTCTGACTAAGACCTAAAGTCCATTTTTAACCTTACGTAAAGTCGCACGGAAACAGACTGCTCTTATTACAATAGCACTCGGTCTTTTTCGCTTAAAGGATAGACGGTGTTACAGTAACAAGACTGGTTTCTGCTGAATGACTCGGTGCATTACGTAAAAAAATAGATTGTTGAGAATATTGAAAAATTAAATCCGATAAACAAGTCAAATCTTTGTCGCATATGCACAAGTTCAAGCTATTACTGTAGGACAGAAGATATAAACAGGGTTGGGTTGCCAGGTGCAGGAGAATTCTCCTAATCTAAAATTTTCAGGAGCAGGAGAATGGGCTTTTCAGGAGAAATTTCAGGAGAAGTTGTAAACATGCAGGAGAATGCAGGAAAATTTTAAAATGTCAGGAGAATTCAGGAGAATCCTGAAAATCTAGGAGAGGAGAATTCAGGCGAATTTTCAAAACTTAAACAGCAAGTTATAATGATTATCATACATTAACCTCCTTACTGTACTTACTGTAGTTAGTTAGTTGTTTCACATTAAGACTTTATTTCGTTCGTAGTTAAGACCTAAGTGTTGAGTTATAACTATATCCAAATAAGTTTTGTGCTTCCGTAGTAAATCATTCATTCATTCATTTATTTATTCACTTAATATCACGAAGTGCAGAAATACATAGCTTTACACACCGTCTAATTGTTTTTATCAGTTTTATAGACGTTTGCAAACACCGTTTTTTTCCACTTTTTGGTCTATTTGTCAACCAAAAATTTTGGCAAATGGAAAAAATTTTTGGGCTTGGTTGGCATTTGTGGAAACTTTTTGTAATGTTAAAAATGCGTTTTAGAGAGTTAAAACTTCAAAAATTTTTCGGCGCTTCGCGCCGAATTGATTAAATTCTTACTTATTAGTAATCCTTAAGCCGCGCCGCGCCAATTGCAGTATTTTTATCGACAATCTGGTCTAGAATTTCACTACGATTGAAAATCCTTATCTTCTGCACAGATTCGGTTAGTTTTTGTAATGCGAAAATGCGTTTTAGAGAAGTAAAACTACAAAAATTTTTCGGCGCTTCGCGCCGAATTGATTTAATTCTTTTTCGTTTTTAATATTTGAGCCGCGCCGCGTCAACTGCTGCATTTTTATCGACAATTTGATCTAGAACTTTACTACGATTGAAAATCCTTATTTTCTGCACGGATTCAGTTAGTTTTTTAATGCAAAAATGCGTTTTAGAGAAGTGAAACTACAAAATTTTTCGGCGCTTCGCGCCGAATTGTTTTTTTTATTATTAATATTTGAGCCGCGCCGCGTCAACTTCAGCATTTTTATCGAAAATTTGATCTAGAACTTTACTACGATTGAAAATCCTTATCTTCTGCACGGATTCGGTTAGTTTTTTTAATGCAAAAATGCGTTTCAGAGAGGTGAAACTACAAAAATTTTCGGCGCTGCGCGCCGAATTGATTTAATTCTTACTTATTATTGATGTTTGAACCGCGCGGCGCCAATTGCAGCATTTTAATCGATAATCTGGTCCTAGAACTCCACTACGATTGAAAATCCTTACCTTCTGCACAGTTTTTGAGCTAAAATTTCAAAATTTCCTAGCGCTTCGCGCCATTTGATAAATTATAATTTTAATTGTCAAAAACGACTTCAGAATTGGCTAAAATGCTTTACTGAAGGAAGGAAATTAAGTTTCAACATAAATAACGTTACTGATCGTGATATTCTTGTAGAGCGCGAAATTTTTATACAAAAAGTGCATCAAACACCGCTATTGCATGTGTACATAAAATTTTCACGTAAAAACACTGATTTTTCAACACAGGCGCTCTATTTTGAACGTTTTTAGACCTCCCAAAAAATGTGGAAAAAAGTCGGAAAAAGTGGAAAAAAATTTTGGGTTCGGTCTATAATGTCAACCAAATCGCTGGGAAAAAAACGGTGTTTGCAAAGCGCCTATAAACATTTTTTTGATATATTTCAAAACGTAAGGATTTGCTTGCTACTGAAGTACATACAATTAGTAATAAAGTATTATTTATTTTTTCAAAAGACATTGCAAAGAGGGCTCTTTCCAGAAATTTTTAATGATGTAAGTGCAACCGAAAATTGGCGGTCACTGTTTTAAGCACAGAAACTGTTTTTTCGAATAATGTGTATTGTAAACAATGCGACCTCTTTAGCTTAGGCCCTTGAGCAGTACAGTGGTCGCCATGAAAGATGATGCGCCATCACCCTCAGAATTATAATAGATGGTGCGTCGCAAGCGCCGCCTTACGTCCATCATGCGCCATCATCTCTTTTTCTATTCAGCGCCATTAACCTCCATCATCCCGTTAATCTGGCGATGCGGACGGCGCAATTTCGCTATTAATAGCGCCAACAAGGAAGCGCGCACGTGAATGCTGGCGCGCTTCCTTCTTGTTGGTGCTATTAATAGCTAAATTGCGCCGTCCACATCGCCAGATTAGCGGGATGATGGAGGTTAATGGCGCTGAATAGAAAAAGAGATGATGGCGCATGATGGACGTAACGCAGCGCTTGCGACGCACCATCTATTATAATTCTGAGGGTGATGGCGCGTCATCTTTCATGGCGACCACTGTATATCCTGATGAAGATCAGGAATCTGTTATTGAATGTTTGTCAGCTGTTGATGTTGGATAAAATGTTATACTTTGTGGTGCAGCATTAGTCTTCCATTATTTTTGCATCTGCCTGTATAATGCAGATATGCTCCATGAGCTTTTTGTGAGAGAATTAATGTTCATTATTTAGCCTTGAGTGTCCTTAGGATTAAGAGGCAAGAGATCAGAATAAAATAGTTGGGTGAACCAAGGTAAATTGGCCTGAGCATGCTTGATATGCATGTGTACATACAATTGTAGATCTGCTGTACAACCTTTCCTGCAAAATATGAGCCAGGAGAATTTTCAGGAGAATCAAAATATTTTCAGGAGAATTGCAGGAGAATTTTTCCCCAATTTTACCTCTGTGCAGGAGAATCTGAATTTTGGGACCTGGCAACACTGGATATAAAATGAGAAGGTTGCAGGATTGCCATTGCCAATCTTGGGGTTTTCCTCCATTTTAGGGATTTTTTAAAACCCTTGGAGGTATTTTTTAGCGATTGAGGTTTTTAGCGTCTATGATTAACCATGGGTTGGGGGTTATTAAGGCAGTTTGAGGCAAAAATTGGGTATTTTTTCGACTGGCAACCGTGCAGGGTTGCCAAGTTGAGGGTTTTCTTCCTCCATTTTGGGTAAGGCCGATGGAGGCATTATTTAGCGATTGAAATTTTTTGCGCCTATGCTTAACCATTAATTGGGTTTTTTCAGACAGTTTGAGGTTAAAATTGGAATTTTTTGACGAGAGCACTTGGCAACCCTGACGTCTAGTCGGAGCAGTGGGCAACTATACATGGAACGGCTAGAAATTGGGGATTGGGTACATGACCTCCAATTTCGGCCTAAAAACGACCGAAAAATTTAATTCTTTCCAAAAATCTGGGGAGGGGGTCAATCATTTACTGGCTTTGGGGGATAGGGGGATGTTCGACTTTTGGGGGATCCCCCATCCACTCTTGGTGGGAAACGTACCGAACATAGTAACAAGGCCGGGCAGGTCCTTCTTATATTTTGCTTGACATTTTGTGCCTTGTGTTCCTGCTATCTTTTTTTCCATGCGATATTTTATCCTTGCGTTTATTCCGAATGAAGTATTAGTATTAGTGAAGTATAAGTATAAGCGTTATAGGTGCTTTGCTCGATATTGCTTCCGCTTAGATCGACGTTATTTTCGATTAGGTCGACGTTTTTCTTTGTGTTTATATGTTTTGGGCTAAAGTAGAGGAGATTGGAAAGTCGCAGAAAGTTACGAGAAGGACATTTTCTAACTGTGTTTAAGATGGGGAGTCCATATCTGAAAGAATTAGGTGGCGGTCGGCATTATTGACCGAGTTACAGGCTGTTGAAGTTCATGTGTTTAAGGATAGGCGAAAAGCAAGCTCTGCTTTTGGGAATGTTTCAAATTAGTTTCCAAAGCGTCGGGGGCTGTGACTGAGCGGGATTACCAATGTCTTAGGCATAGGCTTAGTTATGTGCATTCACATTGATGCCAGCGCATGGGCTAAGCCTGAGATAAATGGAGCAAAAATTGCGGAGCGAGCGAAGCGAGCGGAGCAATTTTGGCTCCATTTATGCCTTAGGCTTAGCCCATGTCTGGCACCAATCTGAATCCGCAAGGAATTGCTGTCCCCGCAAATTGAAAACTGAAAAATACCCCAAACGCCATTTTTTCCTTTTTTCGCCTATCCTTAAGCACGTGAAGTTCAACTGCCTGTAACTCGGCCAATAATGCCGACCGCCACCTAATTCTTTCAAATATGAACTCCCCATCCCAAAGTCAGTTAGAAAATGTCCTTTTTTTGAAAATATGACACTTTTCAGTATTCTCTATTCCGCCCATGTTGCTAGACACACCTACGATATAAATGAAAAAGTACAGTTAATGCTGATTCTTATCTTTTACAAAGCCGTAAGTACAAACACTATTAGGTGCTCCGATTTACTGCTTAGTGAATGAAAAATATTATAATAAAGCGCGGAAAGCAATTTACTTCAAACTGTCTTCTATTTCTTAAATATGTTAAATTTTGTTGCAGAATTCGCATTCTCCTGCAATTCTGGAAGAACTAATAACTACATGAAATGCAGTGTTGGAACCTTGTCTTTGAACAAATATACCTAAGGGATGCACATTTATTCAAATTTTCGACTGAAGGCCTAAATATTGAGCTGCTATAGGTAAGTAGGTGCCGAACTAAGACAGATTAAATTGACTTAAGCAGCTCAAAATTCTATTTTCAACTAACTCAAAGTCAAAGTTTATTACAAATTCAAAAAAAATTAAAACGACGGCTAAAGTAGTGGAGATTGGAAAGTGGCAGAAAGTTACGAGAAAGACATTCTCTAACTGAGTTTTAGATGGAGAGTTCATATTTGAAAGAATTAGGTGGCGGTCAGCATTATTGACGGGGTTACAGGCTGTTGAAGTTCACGTGTTTAAGGTTAGGCAAAAAGTAAGCTCTGCCTCTGGGAATGTTTTAAATCAGTCTCCGAAGCATCGGGGGACTGTGACTGAGCAGGGTTACCAATATCTTAGGCTTAGGCTTAGTTATGTGTATTCACATTGATGCCAGCGCATGGGCTAAGCCTGAGATAAATGGAGCGAAAATTGCGGAGCGAGCGGAGCAATTTTTGCTCCATTCATGCCTTAGGCTTAACCCATGTCTGGCATCAATCTGAATCCGCAAGCAATTGCTGTGGCCACAGATTGAAAACTGAAAAATACCCCAAACGCCATTTTCCCCCTTTTTTCGCCTATCCTTAAGCACGTGAACTTCAACAGCCTGTAACTCGCTCAATAATGCCGACCGCCTCCTAATTCTTTCAAATGTGAACTCCCCATCCCAAAGTCAGTAAGAAAATGTCCTTTTTTGAAAATTTGACGCTTTCCAGTATTCTCTATTCCGCCCAAAACTACCTTTTTTCCCAGCGTTGTGGTAGACATTATAGACCAACCTAAAATTTTTCTTCTTATTTCCCATTGTTGTCGACCTTTTTTTGGGAGGTCTAAAAGCGTTAAAAAATAGAGCGCATGTGTTGGATAACTAGTGGTTTTTAGTAGAAAATTTTCTATGTACTTACACATGTAATGACGGTGGTTGGTGCACTTTTTATATAAAATTTTGCTCTCTATTAGGAAAGGGATATCACAATCAGTACGTTATCTCTGTTAAAACATGATTCTCCTACCTTCAGTAGAGCATTTTCGTCTATTTCCGAAGTCGCTTTTGACATAAAAACTCAATAATTTATCAGTGTAGCGTGAAGCGCCAGAAAATTCTGACATTTTATCTCTTTAAACGCATTTTTGCAATAGAAAAAATTCTTTGACCGGGCAGAAGATGAGGATTTGCAATTACCTACAGTGAAGTTCATGAGCGAGTTTTCGATAAAGGTGCTGCAATCGGTGCGGCGCGGCCTAAACATCAATAACAAATGGGTATAGAATTGAATCAAAATTTTGAAATTTCACCTTTTTAAGACGCATTTCTGCATTACAAACATTTTCTATGAATTTTTCACCTGAGCCCAAAATTTTTTTCCATTCTTTAAAATTTTGGTTGACAAACAGATTAAAAAGTGGAAAAAACGGTTATGAAAACAGGTAAAATACAGATAAGCACGGCACAATATGATAAAAAATGATCATTTTTATCTTTAAGTAGACATAGAAAAAATAGATATAGACAAAAAATACTTACAACGGGATTTAGTGTAGGTACAGAATAGTAAGCCTTCACCACCAAACAATTTATACTACATAAGCAGCTAATGCCAAGAAACTAAGCCTAATACTGAGGATAATTAATAAGGCATCTTATTTTAAAGCAGACATTAAGCAGAGTGTTCTGTAGAAGTGCCTAAGTGTATCTGTCTGCTCATAAGATTGCGGAATCGTTAACTTTAAAGCCTTATAATGACATCGCTTACCATTATTCAGCACAGCACTTTAGCCGTAAGGATTACACACTAAAGTAAATTTAGTAGGTTGGGTTGGCTCACTGATTTTGTTAGCGCGAAACAAAGGAAACCGATCCTGCGCTAACAAAAAATTCTAGGCATTAGCGCCTTCATAATGGCGTGTTTGGATGAAAAGTAAGAATTTTAATATTTTTAAACCATTTTTCAAGAAAGCTTCGAAAAAGTTTCGGCGTTTTACGCCGAATGTTATAAAAATGTATTATTTTTGTTTTCTTATCGCTCGTCCTTCGTTTCATCATCAGCAAACTCCTGTTTAGCTTTGCTAAAATATTAGCACTGTAATTTGGAATTCTTAGACATTTTATCTTCCTTTCACAGGAGCCCTTCCGAAAACTTACCATCGATTTTGCTGTCGACTTTTTATTCCAGTTTATAACGCTTACTACCTTATTATATGTCTTAGCATCAACAAGCATCAACGAGTTGTTATTGTGCACGAAGATTGATTTATGATTGACTTCAAACAGTTTTACTCAAAACTAATAGCATATGAAATCTTTACATTAGTTCATTTAAACTTCAATAAAAGAATAGTTTCGGGTAAATAATACCTAACTGTAAATCATAGCTCAACATGCAGGCAAGTCCAGGTATACCCCGGAATAAAATTGTTTTTATTTTCCACTGGGGTTCCCTGAAGAAAAAGTGAAAAACTCAAACTGTGTTTAAGAAAGCGTCCCCCAGAAGGCCGAATACTTCCCCCAGAAACCAGAATTCAAATTTTGAATTTTTTTTGTTTTTTTCTCGCAATTTTTTGATGCCAATGGATAATACTCGATGATAAACGTTTAAGAGTGGTGTTTTTTTCGCCATATCACCAATTTTAAGACCATTTTTTGACATTTGAAAAATCATGTATTCCCCTCCAGAATTTTGGTGCTGCTCACCTGTGGTAGGGACTCCAGAATTTCAGACGCTTTGCGTCAAATTAATTGCTTTTGTGTTATATTTTTCTTCTAAACTGCCTTATAGCTTGAAAGATTGACTCAAAAATAGTGCACAAAAGTAAATTAAGAAATGGTCCAGAGTCAAGCATAAAGTGGATGATGAGAAATCAGTCGCCTGTCAGTTTAACCGGTATTTTTTTTGTACGATTTGAAAGAAGTAAATCAATTTTTCGAAAATTTTCTTCACCATGATGTTAAGGTTGCCAAAAAACGCTCAAAAATGCCATTATTTTTTTCGTTCTTCATAAATAAATTTTTTGGTGCGCTAATGAGAGGCACTTTCGCAAATGCTCTCTGCTGGCCATTAGCAGCCGTACAAATGGGGGTGGCGCTGAAAAAATCCTCGGGTTGACTACCTATAAATTTTAGAATACATATGGTAGTAACTAGTGATCGACCGGGGCCTCGGCAATCCCCGGCCATGGCCGGGGCCGGGGAAAAATTTAATGTAATTCGTATTTTGTACAGGCTGTGATACTGGCACTCATTTATCACTGAGCAAGTGTTAATTTTGAGAACTGTGCTGATTAGACCATATGTATACTTACTTAGTCCTTGTTATAACTGTGCTACTGTGTATAAATGAGCTTTTACTGAATAAATGTTCAGGAAAATCTGCATGTTTTCGATTCCTCCACTTAACTTATTTAAACTAAATGCTACTTTTAAATCATTCATTCATAACTATGGCTAAAAGATTTAGAGCTGACAAATACGTTCTATTTCTAGTTGGAAATTGTACGTTTTCAACAAACTATTTTTACAAAAAACACGTTTACATTTAATTGAATAGGAGCCACTTGCTTTAAAACGCGTTTCTTGTGTAATAGTTATTAGGACGGAGGTTAATTATAGGCGAATGTAAACTACGCTGCAGAATTGCGTCCGATCCGATAAACTAAATATATCTCAAATAGTGTCCTAAGGTCCAGAGTTGAGGGAGGAGTGAAATCCTAGGACCAGAAAATCAAGTGGTGGACTATTATTAGCCGACTCTGTTTTGTTGTACGAGCTTCTTGTGCTTGTACAAAGATCTCCGAAAAGGTCTTTGCATGAGCTAACAAATTTCTGTAGCTATATTATATCAATTTATTTTTAAACATACACATTTTCGCATACTATTAGTATGTGACAGTGTTTTTTTTTGTACAATGTACCTTTGTATATACATGAACAAAGATGGTACCCAAAAGTCTTTGTACATTTTGTACCAGTGTTTTTTTTTGTACACACAAATTTTTGGTTACTATAATATGGTACAGTAGCGATTTTAGTGCGGTAAAACAGGGTCTTTTGACATTTGATTGTATATTTTAGCTAATTTCTGGGTTTCTAACGCCAAAAATTACTAAAATTGTCTCAAAACGGCGCGAAGCGCCTATAAATTTAACAATTTTCATTCTAAATACAAATTTTGCCCTTTGCCATTTTAAAGATAAGACAGACAATTTTTCATATCGGAGTGAAGCGCCAAAAATTTCTTGGAATTTTACACCTTTTTACAGTTTTTATCTTCCCAAAAATCTTTGTACATGTACAAAGATAGTCCTGAAAAAGTCTTTGTACATCGGGAAAAAGTTTTGGCGAATACAAAAAACAGTGTTTTGTACATGCAAATTTTTGTATACTTTAATATGGTACAGTAACGATTTCAGTGTGGTAGAACATAGTTTTTCGACCTTTAGTAGTGTATTTGGCTAATTTTTGGGTTTCTGAATATTTGACATTTTTCCATTTTTCCATTCTAAGCGCAGTGTATTTCTGATTTTGTAGTACGAGTTGTTTTAGCTTTCTCAGTCGACTTTTATGTGTGAATTCCATCAAAAGCTCATAAAAATTTCGGCAATTCGCGCCGAACTAATATTATCAACTTATCAACTAAATTCAGGCCGAATTATCACATTTCGAAGCGCGGTCTTTTTGCATTCGGCGAAGATTTTTGCTGATGTACAAAACGAAGACGTTTCAGGACCGTCTTTGTACATGTACAAAGAATTTTTGAAGAACAAAAACTGTAAAAAGGTGTAGAATTCCTTATTGCAAATTCTACCATTTAAAGATTTTCAGGGAGAGTAAGCAGCTGCAAAAATTAAACCACTTACCCCCTTCCCCTGAAAATGGCCGAGAAATATACATGTGACAGGGGTTTCGGGCCATTCCCCATCCACACTTTGAAGCCCCGAACTTCGTTGAAAGTCAGAAAATATTTGACCACCATCCCCTATTTTTTGGCGAAAACCTGCGCTTTTTTGGCTATTTTTATGTGTTTTTACCAGTTTTAATCCAGTCGCTAATCTCCTTCTCAAGAATGGCAAGGGACCCCTACCCTAGATTTCCAGCCGTTACATGTATAGTGAGGGACCCTCATAAAATTTTAAGCGATTACATGCATGTTTCATAGTGATAGTTTATCTATTAACTGTAGCTCACATTCTAAAATAATGTATCACTTCGTGAAATTCTAATAGATAGGTACACTTTTGCCATACTAAAAAATTAAGTTCAAAAAATTCAAAAGGTTTTCACCAAAAATCGTCTGACAGTGACTTGTGTCTTGGATCCTGATGGGGGTAATACCCCTCCCGCCATATGGGAATGTGTGATGTCTCATTTATTACATCAAATACCTATTGCATCCAATCGCTACAGCAGCAGTAGCAGTAGCGAAGATTCAAATGATATAGAGTATGCTAATAGCAGCGACATAGACTTTATTGATGATTCAGACAATGAAACACTGGACTAAATTTGTTTCTTGTGACATAAATAGTAATATAACTTGATATGAAAAGGCGCACCTAACTTTGCGCTTGCCATTTACTACTGAATGGAGCAGTCGCTCATTAATTCTTTTCCTATGCCCACCCCAAGTATGTGTCATGCAATAATATTTTCTTTGTCTGACCCCGGCCAGCCCCGGCCCTCGGCCGGGGCCGGGAATTTTTCAGCCCCGGTACCGCCCCGGCCCCGGCCAAAAAAGTCGCCCCGGTCGATCACTAGTAGTAACCATACCTGGGCGTGGGTAGGGGGTTTGGGGGTATGCACCCCCCCACAGAAACCAAAATACTCCCCAGAATTCAATTTTTGAAATTTTTTTGTTTTTTTTTCTAATTTTTTGATGCCAATGGATAGTGCTTGATGAGAAACGTTGAAAATGGTGTTTTTTTCGCCATACCACCATTTTCAAGGCCATTTTTTGACGTTTGAAAAAATCTTGCAACCCCCAGAACTTTGGTGCCGCCCACATATAGTGGTAATTGACAGAATAAGAAGCTGGGAAAATGCAAAGTACTCCGGTTAAATCTCCAGACGTGTGCACTAAAATATTTCATCTTGAAAACTAGATGGTAGGTATTCGCTATTTAGGTAAGTAGAAAAATATTCAGGTTTTTAATGCCTGTAGTATTTTTGTCACTTATTTTTGGAAGCGCATTATTCAATTCATCAGGACAGGATGACTTTTTATGTCATATCGCTAAAAATTAAAATAATAATAATTCTGCTAAAAAATTAGTTGGCTTATCCCCAATACCCACCTAATTATTTTAATAGGTAAGTAAATCAAAGAAACATGTCTTCTATTCTTCTTGTTGACGTTTTTAATCAGTTTTAGAAAAAAACGATGAATTTTCGGCTGTTTTTGATATATTCTAGAAGTGACAGGTACATATTATAAATAATCCAAAATCGTATTTCCACCTTGCCGAAAAATTTAATGCGAAAATCGTTAAAATCTCTTCATTCCTTCTATTCATCTTTGATGTCTATTATTCTTCGTTACCTACAGACAGATTAGTGCTACGTGCAAGCAAGTCTGCTTCGGCCCTTTCTTCATATTGAGAGCTTCCTAAAGCCCCCCACGAATCTGATGATACTAGTCGACTCGATAAGTCCATTCAATTAAGGCATTGTTGAACGTTTGACAATATTTTTCTTATTCAGTAGGTTCGAGAAGCCAGCTTAAGGGGGTGAAAGACCCGAATTTTGAAGCTTATCGATATGCTTAGCATAAGAAAGTTTTCTAAATGCGAAAAATAACAATTAAGTTCTATAACTCGTGAATTGCACATAATTTCATGAATCTTTTGAAGAATATTGATGTTTTTTCTTTTTCACTCAGATTTTGTGGGAGTGAAAAGTATTTTCCTGTGGAGGGGGTAAAGAAACTCTTATAATTCTCACGATTTTTTCATAATTCCAGTCAGTCTGGAAGTATTTCATTTTCGGTTTTTAGATCCCTATCGATCGATAAATTATGATTAAAAACGGATTCGGTCGCATTTTCGACTCTTTTACTTCGATGAACCGGCAGATCGCTTCGTGCGTTCCGCATCGTTGGTTCCAAACGACCAGCACTTGCTTTAAATCATTACAGCAAATGCACCAACGAGGTGGGCCTCCTGTGAAACGATATAAAAATCCAGGTCCGTTGTCGGGCAGGCCACAAATGAAGGCCGTAGTTTTAAAATGTGTGATACGCAATCCGAAAAAACCGAATTCGGCGAATCGTAAATGCGTAGTAGTTCGGTTGTCGAACGGTCGAGAAGTTACGGCTTACGTTCCGGGCGAAGGACACAATTTACAGGTAAGCATCATACCCTGGGCATGGGTGGGGTTTGGGGGTATGCATCCCCCAGAAACCAAAATACCCCCCAGAATTCAATTTTTGTTTTTGTTTTTTTGCAATTTTTTGATGCCAATGGATAGTGCTCGATGAGAAAGGTTGAAAAATTGTGTTTTTTCGCCAAACCACCATTTTTAAGGCCTTTTTTTTACTTTTGAAAAAATCTTGCACCCCCTCCCCTAGAGCTTTGGTGCCGCCCACCTATGGTAAGCATGATCCTCAGGTTTTGATAGTTTTCATACTCCAGAAAGCATTTCACCGCTCCCCCAGAATTCGCGATTTTCCAAAAAATTCTTAGAAAACGTATTGTTTTAAGCCTCTTTAGCTATCTGCTTGCTCAAAAGCGTTAAATTTTGGGTATTCCGCGCCTTATGCTAATTTTTTCACTAAATTTTATTCAATTTATTCGAATTTTTCAAATTTTTCAAATTTTTTACGTTCTAGAAAGACAGAGCATCGGCTCGTCAGAAACGCAGAAAATGATGTTTTGCCGCGTACACATCTATAGTTTTTAAGCTTAAAAGGGCTTCTAAAAAATTTTTTGCCTCTGAAGAGTTCATATGCTATGCATATTTGCGGCTAAGGCGCCAAAAAACAAAAAATTTTTTGCATCATACTGATTAAGCTTATGTATTTGTGTGCAATTTGTTCTTCAGAGTGATTTAAATTGAAGTTTTTCGGGTCGAATAACGCAAATAGCGTTAAAACGCTTTGTATAAGCGAAGAATTTATCCAGTCTACTGTATTCTAATTAAGAGATGACATTGGGAGGTTTTGCAAATAAAACCTTCATTATTTACAAAGCATCGGCAAAAAGTTTGCGTTCAAATTTGAGTAAAATTTTTTCAAGTAATTCTGTGGAATTCTGAATAATTTAAGTACGGTAAAATTTAAACTAAGGGAGGTGTTGTATATAATATGGTGGGCCGATAAAATAGGTCAGAAGCCAGTTTTAATTATCACTTTGTAGATAGTTTCGAATACTTTCCAAAGAAGAATTAAATATCTGCTAAAGTGTTTGAAAAATTCTAAAACATGCTCGCGAAGCACCCTAAATGTTGAGAATATCTGCTTTTTTTCGAATTTTCATAGTGAATTAAAATCAAAATTTTACTGCTAAAGTGCTTGAAATTGACCAGAAACTGTATATTAACGTCGTCTCTAGTAATTGTAGCATTTGTCCTTATTTTTTGGTTCAAAAAGCTCCCTGGTTGACCTTCAGACCTGCCATGCGGATGAATTTATATAATGTTTGAATAGCACACAATCTATGTCGATTCAGAGTTTGTAAATAATGTCAAGCGTTCAATAACAGCCTAAAATTCTGTTTGAAAACAAGATTATGCTTATTTATGCAATATTAAATTTATAAGCCTTGTGGCGCCTGCTGTCTGTCCATTTTGAATATAGTAATACAAATTATTTCAGCTTTTTGAGTTCAGTGAGTATTAGAAAAACAAAAATTTTGATTCTGCACGAATTTTTTGATTTATTCTAATCTAATCTTTCAGACGAAAAATTAGTGTGTTAATGTAGTAAGTAATTCCATGGTAGGTAGAGGGAAAAGTTTTCATTACCTGCAGCACTGCTTTTGGGTCGTGCTAAAATACGTTGGCTTGTAGCAAATCGGCCTATTCGACCTTGTCTTCATGATGTGTCGTCAAATGTGCCTAATAATACCTTTGTTCGTCGTTTGAAAGTTATCGTTTCTCAAACAAACTATTCTTCGCCTTTTGACAAATACATATTAAGTGAAAACTGTTAGTGCGTAGAGCAAATATTTCCTTTGGATCTAATTATTGTCGCTGATCGCTTTTACTCAACGAAATTGTTTCCGAAAAAAATCAACATTTTTTGATTTCAGAGTTTATTAATATGAATATGAAGAGCCTGCGAATCGCATAACGGAAAGCAGCCTTTGTAAGCAGAATAATCTTCCTTTTGTAGGAACACAGTCAAGTTCTTGTCGAAGGTGGACGCAAATCAGATTTGGTTGGTGTAAAATGTCGCGTAATTAGAGGAAAATTGGATTGCGCCTTGGTCAAAAAGCCCGAGCCGAGGATTGCTGCTTAATGATAATTTAATTTGTTTCGTGATCGTTTTTTGCATTGCTTAGATTTGTTACTTTGTAGTATATTAAAACTCGTCCATTTTCATCAGAGACCCAAATTAAATACGAGTATATCTTTTCAAATCAGTGTGTGGACATATAACCTAGCCTAAGCAAAGGGCCTCGTCCATGGGGCATGGACCGAATTATGGCTAATGTGATGGGCTAAATGGCCAAAAATTCAATTTTTGGGATCTATAATCTCCCCGGAAATGTAAAGTCCGGAAACGGGTATGATTTAGCATACCGTTTTTTCGTTTCTGAATCAAAGTTTCGAAAGGAGGGTTCCCCCAAGCATGCTGCGTCAAGGTGAACACGCCCAACCCCTTCTTCATGAAGATGTTTTCCCACTTAAGGGTGGTTTTAGGACTCAGAATGGGTTTCACTATATTGAAAATATTTCACCCACCGTTTCACGGGAAGGGTCCCCCTCTGGCGCTAGTCAGTCGTGGGACAAGGGTTCTCAAAGTAGAGCCCGACAGGGTGAACACCCCAAGCCCATTTTTTGGGAAAATTTCTCCCACTTGCGAATGGTTTTAGAGCTCGGAAAGGCTGTATCTTGTTTCCATTAGGAGAGAAGTCCCCGACGGAACCAGGATGGACTTGTATAAGATAATATGTTCATTATGGGGTGCCCCATTCCCGATCCCTGAAACCACCATTAAGTACGAGAATTTTTTCCGGGAATGCGTATATAGCGTTCTCACCCTGACCTGCCCTACTTGATGATTTTCTGTTCTGTAACTTTGAAACACTCTAAGGGGAAAAACATCCGACAGAAAAATTGTGGATTTGTATCAGTTAATGTGTTCATCGTGGGGCACCCCGTTTTCCAGCCCCAAAACTCCTTAAGTGACTTAAATTTTCCGCGAAACGAGGTTAAGTGCTTTTTCTGACCGGTCCTACTTAGGGAACCGCCGTTCTGGGATTAGAACTACCCAAAGGGGATAAACCTCTAGCAAAAACGGGCTGGATTTGCAGCAGCATATCATCAGGAGTTACCCCGTTTCTGACCCTTACCTAAAGTGGGAGAAGTTTCACCGGAAACGAAGTTCGAAGTGTTAGCCCTGGCAGGCCTACTTTAGGAACCCCTGTTACTGAACTCTGATCACCCACAGAGGAAGAAACCTCCAACGGAAGCGGGCTGGCTTATGAACGTTATTATGGAGCATGTACATACATAAGTATGTACTTTCCGAGCCATCCAAAAATATTCTCAAATGTGATGAATTATACCGAAAACGGAGTTCGAGTGTTCGTTTAACCTGATGCGGTCTACTTTTAGAACTTTCCAAAATTCGATTCACCCAGAGGGGCGGAAGGCAGTGGCGTAGCTGTGGGGGGACTAGTCCTCCCCAAAATTCTAGAAGTGTGACATTATTCATAAGGGTCCCCCAAAGGAAAAAATTGGAGATCCTCAATGCGTATCTGAAAGACCGCTAACGCCCCCTGCGGGACCCATGGCGGATCCCCGGAAAAGTTTGTAAAATGAAATGCTGAAATGTAGGTGAAGTTAAAATTTTCACAAAACCGGCCTGATTATAGTCCTAAAATCAGCCTAAAAGCAATTAACCAGATCCTTCATACTAACCATTATAAACTCTTGCTTTGAAGTGCGTTCTGAACTGAAAAACGAAACGAAACGAAAAATATCCGATAACCGGCACACAACTTTAACACGATATCCAACCAGCGTTTAGAGTTTCAATCGATAAATAGTATAGTACATTAAATCACTGAATTGAAGTGAAGCCCTGAAATATTTTGGCTGCTTCAAACACGATGCTAGAACACAATAACGAAAAATAATGATCCGAAAATTTTCGACGTTTTTAGCTCAATTTTGGATACACTCCAACGTATATAGCTGCTCAAAAATTTTCAAAAAGGGTTTTTGGGGGACGGCGGCCGCCCTCTCTGGATCCGCGCCTGCGTGAGATGACCAGCATTTTCTCTCTTGTCCTTATTTACATTGGTCATTTATAGTCTGCTTCACATAACTTAATGTAAGAATTTTCAACTACAATAAGCCGAGGGTTACGATAATTATATAACAGATCAATGCTATAATCGCAATCAGTCAGCTTATTGTCGGAGATAGTTTTAAAATTTATGACCGAAGTCGCGTGAAACAGACTACAGAGCAGAATAACTACTAAAGAACACCCGCATACAGCGGGCAACAAAAAATTCAATGTTTACTCATAAGCGCTCCTCTGCACGGATATCTTTAGTAAAAGGCGAAAGATATTCGCGATATGCAGGGAACCAGAGCTGTTAAGTAAGGTTGAACTACATTATATTCTAGCTATAAAACATCAACTACACGGGTTTAACGA
This sequence comes from Mermis nigrescens, assembly GCA_036768485.1. Taxonomy (NCBI): domain Eukaryota; kingdom Metazoa; phylum Nematoda; class Enoplea; order Mermithida; family Mermithidae; genus Mermis; species Mermis nigrescens. Next base: position 46,654,756 of record JAVLUZ010000154.1, on the reverse strand, counting down.
ATAGAGCACTCAAAAATAGAACGCGTTATAAAAACTATTGTTAGACAATTGAGATTTTCCTTTGGTAACGTCCCGGGTGACCGACAGTCCCGGGTCACCGACAGTCCTGGGTGACCGACAGTCCCGGGTCACCGACAAATAACTAGTATAAAAATAGATCTGTCAATCAAAAAATTCCCGAGTGACCGACAGTACCTACTGGCTGACTGTTCCGAGTGGCCGACAGTCCCGGGTGGCCGACTGTACCGGGTGGCCGACTGTACCGGGTGGCCGACAGTCCCGAGTGGCCGACACTGTACCGGGTGATCGATAGATGACATGAAAATTTCCAAATGACCCGGTTGTACTATCACTATGAATAAATATTTTTTCAAAATCGAAATACGTAATTTTTTCATTCTCTTAGAATAGCAATAAAGTTTGCACTGGCATAAATGTGAATATAAACTTATTGCATGTACATATTGTATTGTATATAAACTTATTAAATGTGCATATTTACTAACAATTTTGTATCAAATATCAAATATTCATTTTTGTCCAGTCGTCTTTAAGATCTTGAATTACTTATATTTTTGTGGGCGTTAAATTCGGCCTACAGCGTAGTTTTACATGCGCTATGGAATGCATAAGCAATAAATCGCGTTTTCAGAATCAAAAATTCTAAAAATAAAACCTCATTTGCATTTTGAATCGGGCGGATACTTAATCCTTTTTTGTCAAAATAAACATTTTTAAGTGGAGCGCTGCACAGTATTTTCGAAAACTGAGAAACTGGCTGCACAGAAGACTTGGCTACCTAAGCCTCTGCTTTTGGTTAAATGGCGAGTAAATCATTTGATGGCACTTTCGCAGCACTGAAGTTACACAAATATGTAGCTGTAATTTTGCAGCCACAATAACTTGATGTAGGATAGCACTAAAATATTACGAAATGTTAATAATAGGCCTTTTTTACCAAATCCTGCATGTTTTAAATTTGCTATGAATTCATATGAGCAATGTTATTGCATTGGTAAAACTATTTATGTGCATAAATAGGTACCTACTCGAAAAGGCATTAATTTTCTGAAATCATTAGTCAGTTAGGAATTTTCATGACAATTTTATTATTATACCACTTGTCGGTCACCCGGGACTGTCGGCCACCCGGTACAGTCGGCCACCCGGGACTGTCGGCCACCCGGTATAGCCGGTCACCCGGGACTGTCGGCCAGACGAGAATTTTTGATTGACAGATCTTTTCTTAAAACCATTTGTCGGTCACCCGGGACTGTCGGTCACCCGGGACTGTCGGTCAACCGGGACTGTCAGTCACTCGGAACTATCGGTCACCCGAGACACAATCTTTCCTTTGACTTGGATTTTAACGATTAGCACCTAGCTGCACATATCACAGATCAGTACGAGTACCTGCATACCTACTTTGTGTCCAAGCTTTGAAACAGAAGCAAATTTTTGATCTCAAACGAAACGAATGTTGGAATGCCAAAAAACATTAATATCAGCGGTGCATAGAGTACAAATGCTTCAAAATTTGAGCTTAGATAAACCGGTTTAATGACTTATTTTTTATTCACGTAATGTAATGCATAATGCACTTTCGAGCATTTCCCAAAATTCACTGAAATTTTTATTGTTTTGAAACTTCAATTTTTTCTTATCGACGAATCATTCTGCTTCTGAGAGGAGCTGAATTTTACGTAAATAGTTACGGGAAAGCTCAGAAATAGTTCCAATAGAGAGATCCCAAAACAATTTTGAACTGTTTATATTGCAATGACTTTAAGATTTAATAATTCCTCCTTATACTTTAGGGTGAGCAGACATTAGAGCGCCGACTAGAGCGCCGACATCAAAGCGCTTGACATTTGAGCGCAGCGACATTAGAGCACAGCCATAATAGATGTCTTTCACGTAACTTTACAAAACTTTTATGCTAATAAATGAAAGAATTCGCCGGTTAAAGCTTCACGGACAGAACGAGCATTCCTATGAAAAAAGTCCTACTGTATTACACTCGAGACAATTTGCAACGATTCATCTACTTTCCGATTCAGAATTGGATACGCATTCTATTACAACGGGCCAAAGTTAACTACCCACGCATGAATATCTCGGTATCAGGTAGTGATAAATGCATGCGGTTTCTTTTGTTTTGTAAAGCAATGAACAGATTTTTGAATTCTTTCTTTACTTTCTGGTTGAGTTGTACACTGGTTGAATTAGTGGATGTACGAAGAAGAAATTTTGACTTTTTATTTACCTTTGGGAAAAAGGACAGTTACTTTTGAAGCAGTAGGTTTTGTGTAACGCCATTATACCCTTTTCACTTATTTTCTTGACACAGATTACGGTATTCATTTTCACAATTTTTTTATTGTACGCATTTACTGTAAGTTGTGCAAATCAAGCGTGAAATTTATAGCTGCAGTAACCAATCATTAAACTGCAGTAAATAAGCAAAAGATAAAAATTTGTGTAAACTTGTTCTGCATTTCTGTGTCAAGAAAACAAGTGAAAAGGGTATAGTTCCATTAGAAAGTGCATGAAAAGCTACAAAATAATGTCCTAAAATGACATCCTTAGTACCGTAGGTTTAGAGCTGTAGGTGTTAGAACACAGATCAGTCTACTCCGTTGCACAAAAGATGTTTAAATTAATGTCAAATTTTTTTAAAAATAAGTAACACCTACAACTTTAAAACTAGCATAGCAAGGGGTCGTTTGTAGACTCTGTTTTGCAGAGCATTTATGTCACTTACCAGCCACTTCCTAACAAACAAGAAATTTAATTGATTTTCGTAATGTATGCTAGGTATATTTTTGTACACCAATTTTTAGAAACAAAAAGTTAATATTTTTTTGTGGGGAAGGAAAAGTCTATGTCTGCCTCCATGACGCACCACTGTGACTGCACTTTAATGTCGGCGCTCTAATGTCGGCGCTCTAATGTTGCGCGCTCTAATGTCGCGTGCTCTAATGTCGCGCGCTCTAATGTCGAGCGCTCTAATGTCTTTGCGCTTTAATGTTGCGCGCTCTAATGTTGCTGCGCTCTAATGTCGCTGCGCTCTAATATCGTTGCGCTCTAATGTCGGCGCTCTAATGTTGCGCGCTCTAATGTCACGCGCTCTAATGTCGTTGCGCTGTAATGTCGGCGCTTTAATGTCGGCGCTCTAATATCGGCGATCTAATGTTGCTGCGCTCTAATGTCGCTGCGCTCTAATGTCGGCGCTCTAATGTCGTGCGCTCTAATGTCTGTGTGCTACACTTCAGAAATGCTGAAAATAATATCTTAGCAGCTTAACAGCGCCCAACTACATTCAAACTTACGTTATAAAAGTAAGTGAATGCAAATTACTTTGGCTATATACTCGTACGTTACTTACTCCGCAAGATCCACAACACTTTTTCTGATGAGATTCATCGCTGTATTTTCAGAGAACGAATAAACCTCGAAGCTGACATTTTTCTCTGAATGACGTATGAAGTAAAAGGTTGAATATTTCGCGTACTCAGGGAAAATTGATGGGCAATAATGACCGACCAGGGGGCCAGTTGGTCATCACACCAACTGGCCCCCTGGTCGGTCATTATTGCCCTTCAATTTTCATCTTGTTACGGTTTTAAAGCACTTTTGGAGGTCATTGAGCTTGTTTGACTCACAACTTGGAACGCCACTATAGTCGAGTGGAAACTTGTACAACAGCACAGCATGGCGGGTCAGCCTAAACGGTCGAGAAGATCAGCACACCATTTTTTGAGCTGAAATGATCGCCAAAATTGGCGAGATGCGTTAGAATGTCCTTATTGACGTTCTGCTCGATTTAAGCCGTTTTTGCAAGAAAGCCGCGATTTTAGTCTGAATTCACTAATCTTCCTTCGTTTTTTGTACGTGTCTTGGTTCCCTCACTTACCCTGCCCGTGCATCTGAAAAAGCTATTCGAAATCGATTCCATCTAACGCGTCCAAGATCTTCAAATGATCTTATGCGTAGGAGGTAGGTACATATATATAAACCAAGACATGGCATAGGATATGCTATTTACTTAAAGCGGCTTTGCGTTGTCAGATTAAAGAGTAAAAAATTCAAACAAACACGAAAAAAAATTACGAGCATTCAACTTTAAAGTAAAACCATGCATCTCACTCCAATAAATACAAAATAAAGAAAACTTCAAAAAGTTTCAGTTTCATTTCATTCTTTTTCAAAACGAGTTCAAGCAGGCACATCGTATCAGTATCGCATACCATTTTCCTGCTTCAATGCCAACCTCAGTCTAATTTTGTACTAATTTCAGTGTACCACCAGAGTTTCATTCTTTTTGCTGGTGGCATCCGTAGTGCGTTTTGCACGAATCTTACAAGAATCTCATAGAAATTCCATGGCAATAGGGATAAAGCCTCAAGGATGACCTTTGTGTCCGTGCCCACAATATAACGATAAGCCGGAAATTGAGACGTAAGAGCATGAAAATAAGCTTCCATAACTGGGGAAATATCAGGATTAATCCATGTCGTTAAGGATCGTATGTCGCTCAATTCTGATGCGAAAAAATTGTGATCATAAATCAAACAGTGAAATTATTTCAGAACGACTGACTGAAAACGCTCTTCCCCGATTCTTCGACTGACAAAAGTTGGCGAAATGTAAAGTAATGTAATGTAGTGTTATAAATAATAATAATAATAATCATAGTAATCATAATAATAATAATATAATAATAATAATAATAATAATAATAATAATAATAATAATAGTAATAATAATAATAATAATAATAAAAATAATAATAATAATAGTAATAATAGCAATAATAATAATAATAATAATAGCAATATTAATAATAATAATAATAATAATAATAATAATAATAATAATAATAATGATGATAATAATAATAATAATAATAATAATAATAATAATAATAATAATAATAATAATAATAATAATAATAATAATAATAATAATAATAATAATAATAATAATAATAATAATGATAATAGTAATAATAATAATAATATTAATTATAGTAATAATAGTAAACTAAAAGCATCAAGAGACATCGTACACTCACGCCATTTTCAAACAAAGTGAAGAATTTGGCACATTAGCCTTTTATAAAAATTGATGCAAATATATATTATGCACCTACAGTATTGCTGCAGATTAAGGCAGGTATACCTTCCCACCATTGAATAATGCTGTTCAGTGAAATGGCTATTTATGATATTAACACAAGAACCGCTAGATAGATTTAAATAAAGTGAAGTGTTCTGACTGGATAATTTTAAAATAAAACTATTTTGTGTGCTAGCTTATGTCCATAGCATGCTGTGCTCTAAAAACTGCTCAAACTTTGCATGATCACCACAGTATGCAGGTTTTGTGTCCTATTTTGAAAAATAGCAAAACAGTTGGATATTTTTGTGCTCTAAATTTCTTTCCTTTTTGTTTTTCGTCTTTCTGAATAGTTTGTCCTACAATTTCAATTTAATTTTTTTCCAATATGACTGCTTCCATGAGGTATGCATTTTATTCGCGCTATATTTCATATTTTTCAATGTTTAAGCACATTTTGGAAAGCCCGAAAAAGCTCTTTCGAATGATATCCTATTTGTCTGATTCAGTGGAGAATTCAAGTTTTTTTAATATGGCCGCCAGGAGGGCTGTCATACTGTAAGTTTTGATGTTTTCAGCTATTATTGTGTTAGTTTCTGACATATTCCAAATTTTTTCGGTAAATAGCTAGAAAATTTAATGCTCTTTGTGATGAGATATGCTTCATGTTCTGAATTCTTCTAGTTCGTTCAGGAAAGTTCAAAAACCTCAAAATTATTCATTTTACAGCACTACTGCCATGCAACTTTTTCGGCCAGTTAGACGTACCCACTTGCACAGCTAGTTACGTTTAGTTTATCAAACTGAAATCTGATAAATTAGCAACAGAGTAGTTTTTGATTTACTTACAACAGTAATAAAGAATCACAAAACGGAGTCAGTTTGTAATATGTTACTAAATTCTTTCGCACGTAGCATATACATGTACTGTACTCCATACCTATTCTACCTTCATACATAACCTTTAAAATAAATCCATAGACCATGATTATAACTTAATGCTTATCGAAGTGTCAAATTTGAATTGATTCGTACATTCGCAATGACATTTTAAATGCTTTTCGAATGATTTTTTTCGAAGCAATCGAACATTAAATTATACATTTAGACTGCTAATCATGATATTTCAAATTGCAAAGTTCGGGTTAACTTGCGTCTGTTTGGTTTATTTCACAGGGTTGAAAACATCATGATGCAATACGTAACAAGCTAGATGAGCTCAGGCCTTTGTTTTGCCTCTGAAATTGGTAAAAATTTAGGCAGTTTTTGCTCTATTTATCAATTTTACGCAAAAATATGTTTGATTTATTGAAAAAGTTAGTTATTATGATGAGCTAAATCTATTGTCGCTTTTAAGCTACTGACTGTATAAGATTCATATTTATAAACAAGCTGATGGTATAAATACATACATAAAGTAGGTACCTTCACTCAGAAAAGTTTCGCCATATTCTTGTCTTATTTTCTTTGAAGCATTGTACCATTTAATTTTGAATCCGTCAACCATTGTATCAATATTTGTCAGGTTGGTCTGAAATAATCCTGGTTCTATCAAATGGACTGAATAGCCGGACGAAAATGATTCAAGCCTGCATTATAACAGCTTAAGTCAGACGGACATTGAAAAATCTGTGGAATAATATGATTCAAAATATAATACCATATTTTATTCAGGCTTCTACAAAATACAAAATCGATTTTTAATTACATTTCATGGATGAGCAAATACTTTTGTGGAATTTCGGCACCAGCTCCACATAAAGTCGGCTAGAGCTCCCAGTACTCCAATCTTAATGATTTTCGATTTTTTTAAAATTTCTTATTGAAAAAATTGAAAAATAAAATTTATTGTTCACAGTATCGATTTCAGTCCTTTTAGACCCAAAAAGGCCCTCGGACCCCCGGAACTTCGGCCTCGACCATTATTGCTAGCACCTGCACTTGGGCACTGCAAGTTTAGTGCCTTAGAATGACTCAAACCTTAGAATATTACGCGATTGTGTTGTAAAAATCTAGCGAGCTCGATGATATAGAAAGATAATCTTTCTCGTTTTCGGATTTCCTGAATTTTATTTACTTATTTTAAAATTATGAAACCGAAATTCCCTGAAGGATTATAATGCACAAAATTAAGCCTTTTATGGGCTTCAAAAAATTTAGAACCCCAAACTTTGAGTGTTTGCCTGCTTGTTGTTGCATTACGCGCATCACCTCAATGTATTAGCGTATCCTTCCAAACCAAACTTCGAGGCCACATAAGGACCTATGTGAGGTACCGTTAGACGTCCTAAAATGCTGCTCATTATGATTAGACGACCTTTTGATTGTTTCAACAACGGCTTAAAGGTGTGACACGTTCTAATCACGCCAAATGTGTTGACATCAAATATGGCAATGTAGTCGTCGATGGTGAAAAAGTCATCCGGGCCTGCTATATTGCCAATGCCGGCGTTGCATACAACGCCCCAAAGCCCTTAATGAGTGAAGAGGAGTTTTTTATGAACTTGAATGTGTCAATTATCTGAACAGTCAACAAAAATCTGGAAACTTAAATTTAACAGTCAGCAAATTCATCTTTAAGACATTCAGGTTTTGATTTAGATTTTTCAATTCTCTCTTGAAATAGCCTTATTTTTGATTTATTTCGATTTTTCCATTGTTTCGGCACAAAATCACCGAGGATTCTCTATGTAGGCAAGCATAGTTTTGGTCAAGGGGGAATGCATTAATTACACGACACCTTAGACAAGCTTCATCAAACCCTCCTGACTTTTATTTTTTCATAAATGCCTGAACAACTCAATTAATCACCAATTTTTCAATGAAAACCATATAACGCATGGGAATGTGTAATAAATAAAATCATCAGAAAATCGAAGAAAATCATTTAGTCACATGCGACTGAATTTCTATAAAGAGTTAATCAATATTGAAACTAATAAAAAGATATTTAATACGGCGTAACAAGGTAAAGGAACTGAATAAGAAAATTGACCCCGAAACGGCTGCTCCCGCAGAATTTTCAATTTCGAAAATCCAGATATACTCCGTTTTGAAACATTTCTTGACCTTTTGAGATGAAAAAGTGAAAAAACGTCATTTCTAACATCTAGCATTTTAAGCTCAGAAGGCACTTCAAAAATGTTGTTTATCTAAGAATTCCTGTAAGTCGATTGGCTAATGTATGAGGAATAATTACCCTTTTCATTTAAATGTTCAACAACGAAATTTTTTGCATTTTCCAAACTTTCGATATTCCTAACATCGACTTGACACGTAATCAACTTTCCCGGCAGCGATCTGGCCAATTCCACCAAGTGTTCGCAACCACTTTTTGTCAAGCATCCGGCAAAGGTAGGAATACGATTTTCAAGTAGTTTCAACACAAGCGATAGTCCGAATCCACTATCGCAACCCGTTACAAAAACTGGTCTTTCAAACAAATTACCGATTTTTATGCGACTCAGGCATTTTTTCGATATCAAAAAAACAATAAGTAGGAATAGAATTAGGTAAGTCAAGCCAATCATGTTCTGAGCTCGAGAGATGCAAACAATAAAGCCTAAAATAATGACAATCATTTTTTGTCATCGACCAAAAACGAGAACTTTTTTCAAATTACTTCAATGACGAACAATCATATCGTCGATAAGAATCGACGATTTTTTTACCCTGGACCACCCAAAATCTTCGACTTTCCAGTTTTTTCAAATTTTGATTCTTTTTTTGGCTAAGAAATGTTCGACTTTCAAGTAGAATGAAAAATTTTTAATCGAAACACACAGTAAACAAACAAGAACTTGTGCACAATTAGACTGAGCGTCGCGAATATTCCAGTGTGATCGGCTCAAAATACCCAACAGGGTTCCTTTTTTCCCGAACTCGAATAAGTTTTATTTTTATTACGCGAAAGTTGTAACAATAAAGCCATCTTACTTTTTAACGAGTTCAGTCAACTTTCGCAATATAATCGGCCATGTACCTACATATGTATGTACATTTTAACAATTAATTTAATTAATGTCTGAGAATTCTGTGTACGCGCGGTAAATGCCTTTTTTTATTAATGTTTAATTGTATATCCTGCGAAATTTCGTCATGAATTACTCATTCGTTAATATGGAAATGTAACAACCTGTTTAGATATACATTTTCATTCCTAGGATACATAACGAAAAGTTAATGCCACTATGTGCACAGCAGTCACAATAGCTTAATTTTTATATATTATGTACGAAAATCTGATATTGGTACCACTCAAACACACCAAATTTATTGTTAGATAACCTAATTTGTTCGCCTACTAAATATCCTTCTAAGTGTACACTAGGTAAAAAACTTTTCATTCCCGCTTGAAATACTTAATTTAATTCTTAGAAAGAGCCCAAATTTGTCTAACATGTGCTATTGTAATATAACGAGCATTTCGATTGAACTTCATGGCACGTACATAATCGTATGTGTGTCTAATAAAAAACCTCCTTCATTACATGTTGCTTTTCTGGCATGATTAATTGTTATTAAAAATAAAGTTAGAAGGTAGAGAAATTCATTAAAAAATAAATAAAATTTTAGAGTTAATGCGAATCAAGTCTACAAATCGGTTATTAACCGCATCTTCTCAGTAGGTATTTAAATAGAAAAAAATAAGACAAACATTTTCGATCACGTTTTTTGAAAAAGTTTATGAATTTACCTTTTGTAGGCCAGACAAATTGACTTTTTCAGTGTGGCACATAGCGATGAGAACAAAGGCTAATTACCTACCGATATATCAGTGAGACCCAAACAAGCTGATCCAGCGGATTATGCAGACGAATGTAACCCTATGTGGGAAGCACCAAAATTCTAAGAGGGTGCAAGATTTTTCAAAGGTTAAAAAATGGTCTTAAAAATAGTGTTATGGCAAAAAACAACATTTTTCAACGTTTCTCATCAAGCACTGCCATTGGCATCAAAAAATTAAGAAAAAATTTCAAAAATTGAATTCTGGGGAGTATGTTAATTTCTTGGGGTATTCGACCTTCTGGGGCTGCACCCCCCAAATCCTCCCCGCCCACGCCCACATGTGAATGTGACCGCACTAGCGTTATGCTAACGGTATAGTATTTTTTGCACCACATTAAAAATGCATCTTCGCTTCCCTTGGAATTCAATAAATTAAGAGCAAGAAAGGAGCCTTTTGTTGTACGAATGAATGCACAGTATGATCGGTAAGGTTCAGCCAAAGAGATTTTTTGAGCATAAATTTCCTCAAAAACTGTTATAAATGCTAAAATAGCGTAAACAATACGGTTAGTCCATAGTTTGTGGTCAAATTAAAGCATTTTTGTGAACATTTTTGATCTTCAATAATTTCGGCCTCCAGTTTGCCTGATTTTTTCCAGAAAATGTACCACTTTCCTATTTTAGGTTCCCATTCGTAGATGCATAGCATGGCCGATCTGGGGAGGGGGCTCAAAAATTGAACTCTTTAACTTTCATCCATTTTTGGCCTTCACTTTGCGTCATTTTCCCAAGAAAGTGTTCTATTTTTCCAACCTGGGGGTCCAGACCCCCATGCATGTCTGGTCCCAGCAACTCCCACCCACCATCATGTAAATTTATGGCAGAAACTTTGATGTTACGAACATGGAATCGGTAGAAACTGGATTGAAGGAATTATGATTGATTAGAAATACTGAGTGCGAACTAAAAAAAGGGTCTTTGGAGAAAAAGTTTCTGGCATTGCCGATTTATTAATGCTAGGGACTTTTGTACTGTATCTACATGCATGCTTGTGTCCAATCACAATCTGATTGTTCGGGGACCTGAGGTTATATCTAAAAGAGATAAGGACATTTTAGCTAGAATAAAACGGAATCAGAGCTCAACGAATAAAGGAAAATTGAAGTTTTTTATAAAGTAAAAATTATCTACAAACTACGATTTATGTAATTTCTTGCTCTTCTAACTTAGCACTATCGACAGGCTGACCTTTCCAGAGCGACTACACTATGCTCCATCCTTTTTGTAAAAAAAATTGAATAGCTACCAGAATGACCAGCTTGAAAATCTTTGACGCAAAAAAACGTATAATTAGAAGTTTTTTGAGAACGCATTTGTCAATTAAAAAATCTACTGGGCTATACTGGACTGTAGCTCTGTAACACAACTAAATTAAATTTCGCACAAGTCGAGAAAATTACTGCACAGAATTAGCCCAAGCTAAAGGTCAAAAGGAGAGGTGAGACCATATGCATAGCATAGCCGTTCTGGAAGGTCGAATATTTAGCATTCATTGGCGAAAATTGCGTAAATGCTAAAATAGCGCTAAAACTATGTTGATATACGGTTCCTGGTCAAATTCAAGCGCTTTTAAAGAAAATTTTATTTTCATGTATTAGTTAGCCTCCATTTTGCCTCATTTTTTTCTCCGAAAATCTTACATTTTCCTGCATGGATTCTAGACCCTCAAACCCCCATGGCTATACATATATATATATATATATATATATATATATATATATATATATATATATATATATATATATATATATATATGTATATATAATATAAATATATATATAAAATATATATATATATATATATATATATATATATATATATATATATATATATATACGCATGTACATGTACGCAGTGCTACCAAAATAACACGGAATACAGAATAATGCACACAAGGGCGAACAAAGTCCGGGGAACCCACGCAAACCCTTTTTCAGCCTAGATTGTAAGACAGAAATCTAAGACTGACCCATCAATGGAAAAGTAATACCTTAATGTGACAAAAATAATGTCCAAAAATTAGGATAAAAAAGCGAGCCACGCCCGAAAACGGCAGCAGTACTCAGATTATTTGATGTAAAAGTTCTATTGTAACATGTATTTAAAATTAACCATTGAAACATTGTAAGAGTGTATTCCAATGTTTGTTTGTTTTTGCTTGTTTATTAAAAGTTTGTAGGACAGGGAAAGACTTTTTCTTAATCTACGTTTTACCTCCAAACACTAAATAGTTCGACGTTTATTGAAAAATTTTTTAAAGTTTTTTTTTGCCAAAATAGAGATGGTCAGTTTTTATAATTTGTTAACAAAATTTGCTGCCAATGTTTCTTTTTCTCAGCGTTTGGAAAGAAAAACTTTTACAGCAGATGCAAAAAAATTTATTTACTATGTTCGAATAGTTTTGCTTTACGGACTGACGATGACATCTAGCAGGCTCGACAGACAGTGAATAGCAAAAGAGATCGACTAAGTCATTGATTTTTTGTTGACAGACATTCCCAAGTCAAAAATTTGTTTTTATACACGAATTTTCGCTCAAATCTTTCTGCGAGCTGTCAGATATCACTATTTTTACACAAAATTCTGTACGAAAATTTTGCGCCAAAACTCGAGCTATGTAGTTTTAGGAGAAAAGCCCTGTATTTAGTAGAAATCTTTGCATGTTACAAAGTTTTATCAAGCACGCAAACGATTGCAAAGTTTCAGTGGCTAATTTTAAGAAAACATTAGAGTATGCCGTTTTAGTTATGTTCCGTTTTTTATGAGACACCCTATATTACTAGATTTACTAAAGATATGTGAAACATGAAAGAGAATCCCAATTAATCAAAATCGTAACGAAACTGCCGAAAATTTTGAAAGCAACCAAATAAATGAAGCTACAGCTGCATTCGGCCCTTTGAGGACCACCAATCAAGGATTTCAGTCCCAAAACCCTTGGATCTTAACCCCCAAAATATTAAAATGATTATTACGGATCAATATACGCCATCATCTACGGAATTCGACAGTTTTCGGGTATGCTGATTTGAACGTCTCTCCAAAAAATTTTAATTCCTGCAGAATTTCGACGTTACCTTCCTAGCAATATAATCCACGTGCGACCAATGGAAAGCGCGGATCAGCAGCTCAATACAGTTCCCAAGAATATTCACAAAAGCGTCGTGATGACGCCCACGCTATTCAGTAAATGCCGTCACACGCCCATCCAAAAATTCCTGAGCCATTGCGTTCAGCTCATACATAAGCAGCTGCCGAATTCTGGGGGCCTGGATCGGGTAAAACCGGTAAAAATTGCAACAAAACATGCCGAAAATTCAATTCTGGGGTCTACCGTAATCTGCGGGTTTTTTTCATTCTTGGGGGTCTAAACTTTCCCCCACGCCAACGCGCATGTAGTTCCGATCCTGCCCCATTTTTGTATTTATCCATCTGTGAACGTGGGGGTTAGGGGGATATTTCTGAAGCCCCGAGACTACGTCAGATCCCCAATTAAATCTTTGGCATATTTTTGGGATTTGTGCCAGTTTTACACTATCCTGACCCCATAAATTCGGCTGCGATCAATGTGTAGAGCCATTTCTCCAAAGACCGTGATACGCCCAGATAACGTCCAAATCCAACGCTGAAAACGTTTCATGCGTTGAGTGAGAATCACTGTACGCGCAAATTCCTAAAATCTTCGTTCCAAAATATAGGCTACGTCCTTGTTCGTCCTTTCCAATTTCTAAACCGGATTCAAATAAATGAATGGAGCCAACGGTCAATGATTTCTGTTCAGAATGTTAGAATTTTTAATCTATATCGTAATATGGGAATAAACAATTAAATGCGACAATAATGATGCTAACAAATTTACATACAAAATAAGTCACGCCCGAAGACGGCGTCACACGTACATGTATATATTATTGGTAGCGCGTTAGCGCGTACGTATAATAGACTTGGGAACCCCTAACATACATACATATAACCCTCTGCAGCTACACTGGGAAATTGGGGGCAGCGTTTTTTTGTGCTAGGTCCCGTTGTACATGTACAAAGATGGTCGCCAAAAGTTTTTGTACATTTTGTGCACGCAAATTTTCGGGTACTATAATATGGTACAGTAGCGTCTTCAGTGTTGTAAAACAGGGTTTTTCGACCTTTAGTAGTGCATTTTAGCCCATTTCTGGGTTTCTGAGGACAAAATTTCCTAATATAGTCTCAAAACGGCGCTGAGCACCGAAAACTTTGACATTTTTCCTTCCTAAAAGCAAATTCTGCATTGTAAAGATATATAGAACAGATAATTACTTATTTCGGCGCGAAGCACCTACAATTTTTGGGAATTTGGCACTTTTATTTACGATTTTTGTCTTCCTGAAAATCTTTGTACAGGTACGAAGACAGTCCCAAAGTCTTCGTACATCGGAAAAAATCTTTGCTCAATTCAAAAAAGCGTAGGGGTGTGGTTTTTTTAATCAATAGATAACAAAAAATATTATGCGCTCTTCTTTTGTTTACACCAAGTTTGTAATGAGCGTGTAAAGTTTTGGCGTAACGTTATCACATAGAGTGATTTTCGACGGATTTAAGTAGGCTTTTTAGGCAATTTAGTATCAATGTCTAGTGATATTTGGTGGGAAGAAATTTAAGAGCAAGGAATTTTCTAAAAACACCTTTCTTTGTTGTTCGAAATCTACATTAGTTTTCGAGCGGCAATGTAAAGAGTGTAAAAATTTGGGAGAAATGCACATTTCGGTATTTCTTTATCTTTCTGTGTCTGCCGAATTCTCCAGCTAGAAGTCCGCAAAAAAACCTATTTATGGAATATTACGACGCTTCACGAGCTACACGATGAATTTGACCGCGTTCGTAAAAAGTCAATACGGAGTTAGTTCTGGCAATTTAAAGTTAACACTCTAATGTTGGTCGAAAATAACACGTTTTTACCTCATTTCAGTTTGTCAACCGCTCCGGTTATAAATGTGGAAGCGCGAATTATTATAAAAATAAAGTAGGTCTCAAGGGTAACACTTCGCTATTGGACGCGTTTCTTTAAACTCAATTCGAGTTACTTCTAGTGGTGTAAAGCTTAAACTCTAGGGTAAAAAACATGTTTTTGACCGTTTTTGTTTCTCAACTTACTTCTAGTGGTGTAAAGCTTAAACTCTAGGGTAAAAAACATGTTTTTGACCGTTTTTGTTTCTCAACTTACTTCTAGTAGTGTAAAGCTTAAACTCTAGGGTAAAAAACATGTTTTCGACCGTTTTTTGTTTCTCAACTATTTACTTCTAGTGTTGTAAAGCTTAAACTCCAGGGTAAAATACATGTTTTTGACCGTTTTTGTTTCTCAACTATTCCGGTGTACGAACTATTCCAAAAATAAGACATATGTCAGTGTCTACACATCACACTTGGTTGTGTATTTTTACATTCAATACTGAGTTAGTTCTATAGGTGTAAAGTTCCAACTTTGGGATAAAAAAGACGTTTTTGGCAAATTTTTGTCTGCTAATTTGATTCGAACATAATCTTAGTGATAAAAATATAGTAAGCGTCGAGGATCACACATGCACGTAGGCGCAGGGCGTTGCAAAACATGAATTTTTTTAAATACTCGCCGTAATGTCAGGATTACGAATCTGACTGTATGTTTTCTTTGCACTCAACCGTTATGTAAAGTTTCCACTAAAAATTAACTTTAGCTACAGAACATTGCAGGAGCTTAATTTTTTCAAAATAATTTCCGGAACGTATAAATTGCGAATCTGTATGCAAGTTTCCTTTACATTCAGTAGTTGCGTAATGTTTACAGTGAAAACATCTGATCTGTTTTAGGTAAGGTTGTCTTGTTTAGATTAGATAATGCTGATGATCAGAACAATCTTGTTTTGGACTGCTGTCAATATTGTGGCATAGGTGTAGCCAGGGGGCATTAGGGGCACATTCCCCTCCCGAAATTTTTCAGAAATATTGTTGATTTTTCTGTTGCAATAATGTGTGTCCAGAAAACTGAGCTCAAAAAGGCAAAAACGTCAAAATTTTCCGGCGCTTCGCGCCGAGTCATTACTATTTATTGTTATATAGATCTAATGAATTAAAAAGCTTAAATCAGCTAAAATAATCCGCGAAAATGATTGTACCACTCTGTCTATTCTCTGCTTGGTTTGTCTTTTGTGTACCAGTTTGTCTATTCTTTGCTTTGTTTGTCTTTCTTTACAAGGACACATAATCCTATTTTAAATGAAAGGAATGGCCAAATTTTCTTATGTTTTGCGCATTTCCTGTTTTCTGAACTGCATCTTGTTAACAAGAAGGCCACAAATGGGCCTGAAACCGGTAAGAAAAAAATTTTTATTGATACTTTTTTCTATATACTATTCGCAGCGACCCGTTGCTGCGCTATGTAATTAGCATAGGTCGAAAAACGCATTTCAACTCAGAAGTTTTGTGCAATGTAGGATTTCATCAATTTTAAATGTTTTTGGGCTTAATTCATAAGCGAGATTTGGCCGATTTTGCGAAAATTTAAACGTTACTTACTATTTATCAATAAAGTGCTTCTTTTTACAAAATTTCCCAGGACTCTGCCCCGGACCCCGCTGGGAACGCTTGAGCGCACCACCCAGACCCCTCAGCCGTAAAATCTCGTTGTACATGTGCAACGAGATTTTAGGGAGAACAAGCCAGGTAAAAGGGTTAGGAATTTCTAAAAATCTCCGGCGTTTCGCGCCGGCAGTAATTTGTCTGTTTTGTATGATTTACGCTATATAAATTGAATTTAAAGTGCAGAAACGTCAAAATATTCCGGCGCATAGCGCCGCCAGTGGCTGTTCTTTCTTTTTGTAAAGCTCCAGCATTGCTTTTAATAGTAAGAATCATTCAAAATATCTTCAGACAAAGTTAGTAATTCGCAGTTTTCTTCTCAGAAGCTTAAACTGTCAAAATTGTTTTTTACAAATTTGATAATTTTCGCTCTGTCAGACTATTAGTATTCACAGAGCTACAAAATGTTAAGGGCGGTAAAAAAATGAATAGATTTCTTGGCAATTTGCGCCACTTATGATTTTCGAACTGTTTGTCAATAGAAAGGCCGTAAATTCTACAATAAAACGGTAAAATTCCAAAAATTTTCGGCACTTCGCGCCGTTTTAAGCTTTTCTGTATTTTTGATCGTCAGAAACCCATAAATTAGCTATGTTACATTACTAAAGGTCGAAAAACTCAATTTTATTATACATAACGTTACTGTCATTCAATGCGAAAGTAGTCTTAAAAAATTTTTGTTCATGCCCCCGAACCAAAATCCTGGCTACGCCTCTGCATTGTGGCATTTTACCATATGTGTTTATTGACTGATGTACAAATATTGCTAATTAAAAGTAGGATACTAGTGGAGAAAAATGCTCTGATGGAACAAAAAAAGACGAATACACTCAGAATTAGGCGGAAAAGTGTATGCCTGTGAATGTTCTAAGAATCTGCGAAGAAATGGACTTCCGCTAAAAACACGAAAAAATAGATTTATATTCTGCGACCTCTGAAACAAATTGCTCTCACAAAACATTGTTCACTGGCTGATAAAAAGAGACCATGAAGAAGCTTTGATGTGAATAATCGATTCGGTATCAAATTTCTCATCCAATACTAATCGTCAACGGCTTAATAAATGAATTGTGATAAATGAATTTGTTAAGTGCAGCAATGCAACTATAGTCTGTTTCATTTATCCGAGAACTTTTTCAGTAATTATTTTCGAAGGCTACTGTAACTCCTTCTTTCTTATTTACTGTAGACCGCTAGGTCTCACTGTAGCTACGTAGCAAAGAAGGGTTTTTCAATAACATTTTTGAGCTAAAATTTATGCTTGTCTTCCAGCAGATCAATCAACTTACAGACAAAAATCGCGCATTCAGCTTCTCCTAAGTTGACACATTAAACACAATAGACAAAGATGTTAAGAAACGCCGCGAACTCCTGCATAGCTCAGTGGTAAAACGTCTGCTTGTTGTCGAAGTAACCCGAATTAAATTCCAGCCGATGGCTTTTTATTTAGCGCAATTATTGCAGTATGTCCCAGAACTAATTAAATGCCTAAATAAATTATGTAAATTTATATGGGCGGATTAAAGCATTAAAAATGGAAGGATTCCAGCCACTCACCCTCATTGAACTGATCTGCCGAATTACAGTAATTCGTCTTGTACCGCTTACTGTAGCCCTTAAAGAATTTACTAAAAAGCTCTCGAATAAATGGAACAGGCTATAATGTGAAAGTGCACATTGTGTCGTTTTTGAATTAGTAATCGCTTCTTTTCAAGGAATAAGTCATTCATGTTTATTAATTTTTACGATGGAGGCGCGCAGACCGCAGAATACACTTCAATTTTTTGCATTTTAAAGCGGTTAATGTTTAGCAGATTCTTACAACTTTCAGAGGCATAGGTGACTTTTTCCTACTCCTCCTTTTACGTTCTTAATAATGCGTAATTCCACGTTCATCCTTTTTTGTTCCATCGGAGCGTTTTTCTTTGCTAGTCGTAGAAAGATATTCAAACATCAACAAAATCGCTGTTAATCAAAATTGTAACGGAGCTGCTCAAATGATTTAAAAGCGCGCCCAAATAAATGACGCCACTCGGGGCGGATTTAGGGGGTCGGCCGCCCCCCCCATTGGCCCAAAATAGTACGCAAAATTAAGGATTTTTAAGCGATTTTTAGCGATTTTCTGGTTAAAACGGCTAATTTTTCCGCCCAAGTCAGGGTTCCGCCCCCTTAGGGGTACCGCCCCCCCCCCTTAGGAAAATCCTGGATCCGCCACTGACGCCACTGCTACAGCTCCATTAAAGTTCATCAAAAAAAACTAGGCGAAGCAAACGAAAATAGAAATATCTGCCTTATTCTTATCAAGAAAAACATAAATCGTTCTGATTATATTTATTACTGAAACATATGAACAGCTATGTATATAGACGATTTCATTTTATTTGTGTTCAATGATATCAAAACATCTTGACTAAAATATCGAACTTTTCGAAAATTTTTTGCCAACCCTTGATTTTTTTGCTAAGCTGAATCCAGGAAAGTTTGAATTAACATCATAGCAATTCACATATTTACATGTAAATTGCGTATTGCACCAAGCTCTAACTGCATACATATTTCGATTTATTAGTTGGCTTCGTTGTCTTTTACCAGCTGCTGTGTGTTGGAAAAAAGGCCCGCATATTTTTTTGACAGAAAATAGCGCACGAGCTCAGCACATGCCCTCTCTTTGTTTCCTTTTGTCCATCGGTCACTCAAGGTCACTGGTCACTCTATACTCGTCGTGGCTTAATCCTTTGATGAGCAACAGGAGCGATCGGGGTATCGAATGTCTCTAACCGGCAGCCCTCCTCCTGCAAATCAAGAAAACGAAAAAACGTTGGCCCGTTGCCCCAACGAGTGAATTATGCATATTTCTATACAAGTAGGTACGTACTCGTGTATATTTTGCGATTGGCAAAAAAGCTAGTGACCAGCGCGACATCGTATTGCTGCTTACGTAGCAAATCGAGGCGACGAAATAACCTCCAATCCACCAGTGACCTTAAAATGCCCCATGTGATGACCAGCAACAGGCGCGTACTATACTTTAACTACGTACATACGTTCCAATGGGTACAATGGCCATCCACCGATGACCAATGGTCATTTTTTTAGGTTCCGTACGAAAAACCGGCCAGAAAATTTTTGCGCATTGAGCGCTCGTCTCCGAGTTTACGTCAGGTCAATAGAGTTCAATGCGGGTCAGGGACTATCCACAGGTCCTCTGGTATTATAACATATCTATATGTGGTAGCGTGCGGAGGTAAGTACCATATGTGTGTACCGACATAAGCAGTAGTTAAATACATATAAAATGAGGGAAAAGGGTCAAATGCAAACAAAGGGTGTCCCTCCACACGGTATACGCGGGAATTATATGTATGTACACGCATAATGCTCAGAGTAAGATAAGGTCTCTTTTACTGCTTCATGACCGGTTGGTCAGTTAAGGTCAAGTAATTGGTTTGGTCAGCCAAAATATTCGACTTTTTATTATTAATGCATACGTAGGACCATACTTAATATCTTTTACAACGCCGACTCTTCCTAATAAAATAAGCACCATGCGAAAGAGTGCGCGATGTTCGGTTTCCTCGAACGCTTGCCCGGCTGCAGTATACGTCGTAAGCTTATGTTTTTGGCATATATTATGCTTGTAATAAATGAAAATAAAAATATCAAAAAAACTGTTGGACCCAGTCCCCGCGCATCTGTTGACGCAGGGTTTGTTGCGTAGTCGGTGCGCAGTGCGGCCACTCGTTTTTGTCTCTGAGATCGAAAAATTTTTATTCCTATGTACTTGCCACCAAATCGTACATAAATATGTGCGTATGTATACCTCTCAGTCTTCTACTTAATGTGATTGCAAATGTGGGCGAATTTTGTATATATGTGTGTCGAGGTTAGTCAGGGTCCTTTCTAATAATGTTCCAGAAACGCGTTGGTTTTGGCATCTTTTTTGTTGGTCATTCGGTCATTACTATAAGTCTGCTGCAGATGCGTGAGACCGAACAGAGATCGGGCCAATTTTTTTCATCCATTTCGTGATTGTGAGGAACTTGGTTTACAATCGTACGACGGTTTAATGTTAAGAAACTGCTGTTTTCGCTTAATTATTATCTTATCTAATTTTTCATAATTTTTTATCCGCTAATTCCACAAATTTTTACACCAGTTGTTTTTTATTTTGATACCTTTCTGCAATAAAAGCTTGTTTTTCGAGTTCAATATAATAAGACCGTTGTTTTTTGTACACTTAAACATGATCAATTACGTAAATTAAGTTTCACGCTTAAGCTGAACACCCGGTCAAAATTTGCTTGGTTCTGATTCCTTCAGTTGATCTCTTTTTTCGTATTCATATTAGCATATTTAGACCTGTCCTTGTGAATGTAGCGATGCTTTTCTTTCTTTGAAATTAAACGTAGCGATCACAATCGCTTTCTACATGAGTTCAGGAGTTTGGACCCCTTAAATCCAAAGCCCTCAGACCACAGAATTTCTTGTTTTAAAAATTTTTCCCGTTTTTTGCGGTTTTCTTTGCTAATGGAACGAGGAACGAATGTGAATTTTTTGTTTCTTCAATTTTCCGACCTTTTTTAACTTTGAGAACTTCGGGACTTCTAGACCCTTCCTATTATTTAGACCCTGCCATGCTTCAAATAAAAAAAGGTTTATTTTAGAATCTCTGACTTCCGAAGCCAAAAATTTAGCCAGACGAATTATAAATTATGACGTGACACCTTTTTTCGTGTTGTGGCATCTGAGGATATATTTTTAAAAAGTGATGGTTTTCTGAGAATTCCTCTTTTCTTTGGTTGCACTCGAGGCAAGAAAATTTATTGAAATTTGTTGCTGCTTCCTTTAATATATTTTCACCGTTTTCTCACTTGTTATTGGAATGCTCTAAACTTCTGAGTAAATGAAAAACTTCTACATTTATGGAGTAATGTTTGCGAGAGATTTATTCGAAAGCGAAGAATAACACCCAGAAATTCAGCAAATAAGCGATAAGTCTAACAGTAATTTGTAGATGCTGTGTAGAACATTTGTCGAATTTGAAATTGCTTAAAAATTGAGTAATAAATTAAAAAATGTTCTGGAAATTGCTTTTGTAAAAATCATAGGAAAGAGATTGTGCGTGGCAGGAAGTGTTTTACATAATAATTTGTCTTGCAATATACCGTGTGTTGAGCAAATACTAAATATAATACTGTATTGATGCGCGCGAAGCAAAAATATTCGGCGCTTCATCGCGCGATATCAATTCATACTACCATTTGTTTGAGCAGACGGTTCGCTAAATTGGCGGCGAACCGCCAATCAGAAATTCGGGTAGACTGGCCCGGTCGGCAGCCAAAATTTAACCCAGTTTTTCATTGCCATCTTTTTCGACTTAGGTATATAAAATATACATGCATTAGCGCACTATATGTCGCATCAAATCGCGTTGTGGTTAAATAAGCACAAATTTCAAAATGTATGTGCATGGTAGTTATTGGTTAAATGTGACTCGCTTCGGATCACACGCGTGTGAGAAAGCATTCGGTTTCTTCGAAATTTGTTATTTTTTTGGCTCGGAAAAAACGCATCCATGTTGCTATAAATTAGGATCCGAAATTCGGATCGTATATTGGAACCGGTCCAACACATATCGTTGTGTAAGCGGCGCATGTATTAACGTTTTAGGATAGGTACATAAATGTATAGGTATTCAAATTTTATGTGCGCCATGTGCAGAGAAGCACTTCGTAAGTGGGGCGCGTTATACGTCGTTGTTCCAAAAAGTGAAATCGCTCTTCCGCTACATTGAAAAATTAAATAATGTCAAAAATTGTACCCGGCGCGTTTCCCAAAAATTTTTGGTAGATACCCATTAGACGACTGGCGCCCCTTTCGACGAAAAAACCAACTGCGTGTGTACCTACGTAGTTTTTTTGCGAAATGGTAATAAACTAAATAGGACGGAACTAATGACAAATGAGGCGAAAATTACAATTAGGTAAAATTTACTCGGACAAAAACCCGCGACGCGACACCAGTGGGCCAAAAAAGACGAACAAATAACCCGCAAACTCGCGATTATGTAGCAACAACCAATAATTCGAATGCGTAATTAAGACCTGCGCACTAATTATTTCATGTATACATAGTAAGCGTGCTTTTTCTCCTAGAACACCTACCTAAATGCGTTGATTCGAAAATTGATTCAATGATTTATCGCGTTTTCCATAACGATCATTTTGATTTACTTTTACTAATCAGTCCTAAAAATCAGCATCACTCGTGTTTAATCGTAATTACCTGCATTTAGGTTGCGATTTTTGCCAAAAAATTACGACGAAATTTTGAAAGCGATTCAAAAAAACGTTACGAATTCTTCCGATCATTGTTTAATTTTACACGTACACGTATCGTCGGTGCGTATCGTTGCAAGGTGGATAAGCGTAACCATCGTCGTTTTCCTTTTCATTCAATGCCCCGAAAAAACTGCCATTTCGATACACACAAGAAAAGTAGGAACCGCCAGGTGTAAAATTTACACAACGAGCGATTCGAAAGCGAATTTTTCGCATAATGTCTTTATAAATAAATAGGAGAGAAAAACGACGACAGAAAAAACAATCGAAGACACATCGGTGACGGCACTACGCCCGGGGCGTTTTTCCTTCAAAACTATTACTGTAGCGCTGTTTGCGAATGGTAGACATGTATGTTTGTACCTGCATACCTTTACCTATTTATCTTACGGTATTGCATATACCGCGCGTACGTTACGTATGCATTAAATATAGCCCTGGGTGCGTAAAAACCGCTCGGGATTTGCGATCCCCGAAAACTGGGTAACCCAATTTCCAGAAGAATAACTAACAACTTTCTCCACTCGCTCTCGCGTTGTTCTATCACTTTTTTCATGCAACGCTAGACGGCCCGGTTGGCGGCTGCACAAATTTTTGGGTATGCGTTGTGTTATATTTTTAATATTTCTGGTTTCTCTTTCTGCGAAACGCACGCGTGAAATTTTTATATTATGTTAATTTTTACAGTAACCGCACGCACGCTTCGTCGAATTTCGCGATAATAGTAGTATTAATAATGATGGACCCGTAGATTTCGTATTCTAATCGTCGAATTTTTTCAATTTTTTTTGCCGAAAATTTCAGTTCTTTCTCGATGCGCGTCCACGTGCGACTTCATTACCGATTAGTATTTTTTCTAATTCCGATACGACGTCAGTCGTCCGAATTATAAAAGATACATACTATTCATCAAAGATGATCTGATCGCCTCGGGGCGAGTGCGTATGTTAATATCCGTGATCAGAATTGTCATGGATAACGAGGGAGGATTGGATCATGGCGACCAAGCCGAGCCGAGGCCAGCCGAATCGACGACGGAAAGAGACAAGTCGGCTGCTGATTCCGTTCTGGATTTTTCTGTCAAAAAGAGAAAGTTGGAGAAGAAGAATAGCGTTGATACGATCAATAGTGTTCACTCCAGTCAATCGGCTGATCCCATTGCATTGATCGCGGCCCAGTGCGACCGAAATTTTGGCTATGATAATTCGGGCGCGGGAGGCAACAACGATTGCGATATTTTATTGAATCATGATAATAGGGCGCGGTCGTCGGTTGTTACCCAAAAGCGATTTAACGATTTGAGATCGCTTAGTAACGCTAATATCATCGATCGCTCCGTGGATCGTGATCAGGAAAATGGGCAGCAAATGGGCCAAAATTCAAAAGAACCGATCAAATCCGAATCTCGGATAATAACAGCCGTGAATGGCGTACTGAGCAACGGACAGCAGGCGTTTAAAGCGTATGACAGAATGAAGGAATGCAGAGTGGTATGTATTTCCAGTGGCACAGCTGTCGGTGAGGCAGGAGTGGGGACCATAGGTGGGCGGCACCAAATTTCTGGGGGTGCAAGATTTTTTCAAAGGTCAAAAAATGACCTTAAAAATAGTGGTATGGCGAAAAAACACTATTTTTCAACGTTTCTCATCGAGCACTATCCATTGGTATCAAAAAATTGCGAACGAAGAAACCAAAAAAAACCTTAAAAATTGAATTCTGGGGGTTATTTTGATTTCTGGGGGGGGTATTTTGGTTTTCTGAGGGTGCATACCCTCAAATCCCCCATGCTCAGGTATGGTGGGGGCTAGTCCCTCAAAATTTAAGAAGTATGAATATTTTACAAGGATTCCCAGAGAAAAAAAATTGGAAAATGATTAACACGTTACACCTTTTCGAGCTAATAAGCCCGAAATTTTTGGGCGCTTCGCGCCTAATTTTCAGGGCCCGTGGGTGAGGCGACCGAGGCCTGTGCCTCAGACCTCAGGACAAAAAAGACCTCAAATTCTTCTTATTTTTTATCTAAATTTTAGTTTTGATAACAATTCTAAATTAAGTGTATTATAGGTATATACAATCAAATCATAACACAATAAAAATGGATCGAGGCATCCCTGGCTTAGCTTTGACAATAGACGCCTACTTCTTTTCTTTATAATGTTGCTTGATATAAAACAGTACGGCAAATTGCAGACATAACTTTTTTCATGACTGGATTACAGCAAAGGGCGCATACGTAATGAAGGACACATACGTAATTGAGCTCTTTTTCTTAACTTGCATAATCTTAGGTAGCGCGTTAGCGCGTACCTATAATATACTTAGGTACCCCTAACACCTGTGCACCCCCCTACAGCTATAACGGGACACTTCTGGAAGGTGCGGTTTTTTTAAAAGAAAGATAATAAAAAAATTCGCTGCCCGTGTTTTTTTGTTTTTCTTGAAACTCAAAACTGACTGTGTAAAGAAGGTGTAAAGTTTTTGTGTAACGTTATAACATAGGACAAATTTTGGGACCTTTTTGTCACGGCATGTGGACAACTGAGTATTGATGACTCGAACAATTGAACAGCAAAGGATTATAGAGGGATGAATTCTACAGAACAGCATTTTTTTGTTTTTTGAAATTCGCATTAGTTCTCGAATGGCAGTGTAAAGAGTGCGAAAATCTGGGGGTGAAAAAGCACTTTTTGGTCGAGTTTTCAACCTGCTTATGTCTGATACTAACTCCGGTTATGAGTTTTTTAAAATGTTTTCTGACAGAAATGTAGAGCGGATCAAGGGCTACATTCTGCATATAAGCAAAGTCTTCTACGCTCTATGGTGAGTTAGATCCTGGGGTTTAAAGTTTACACTCTAGTGGATGGTGTAAAAAACGGATTTTAAGTAAGATTTCTCTGCCAAATTTTTCCGCTTATGAGTCAGTGTAAATTGAAGACAGCATTAATAAAGTGCCTCTCAGGGGCTACACATCGCAGCAAACCGCATTTAAAAAAACGCAATATTGAGTTATTTATGGGGGTGTAAAGTTCGAAATCAGAGGTAAAAAATGGGCGAAAAAACACGTTTTTTCCGAAGTTTGATTAATAAATCATACCAAATAATTTTTGCAACAGAATTTTGGCACACAGGAATGTACTACGATTTAAAAGCTACAAATTGTACCAAACCGAATTTCTTTAAACTCAATGGGGAGTTCGGTACGGAATTTTAAAGTTTACAGTGTTCTAAATGATGGAAAATACGTTTTTGTTGCGTTTTTTGTTCGCCACTTTCTCCGTCCAGAAGTCGGGATAAGTCCAATAGAATAAAAATAAAGTGCTTTATATCGGGTGCATGTCAAAGCAAATTGTCTATACATTAATATTTAGCGAGTGTAAAGTCAAAAATTTGGTGTTTAAAATGCGTTTCTGTCTTGTTTTTTCTGCCTGCTTCTCCGGTTACGAGTCAGGGACACGTTTATCAAGTCTAGAAATGGACCAGGAACCAAATTTGATATGCCAGTCTGGCGCATATGTTTACACTCTACAGTGTTGTAAAGTGGTTTACACCTATTGTTAGTTTGCCCATAGAACATTATGGAGACTTAATTTTTTTCATAAATATTAATCGTAATATCGGAACAATATCAAAATTACGAATCTGACCAAAATCTTCTTTACACTAGGTGTTTACATGAAGTTTACACTACATATGTATTTATCTTCGTTTTTGAGCATTCCAGAAACCTAATTTTTTCCTGGAGTCTAGAAATTTTCAAAGAATCAAATGTGAGACGTCACGTAGGCGCGTTTGTTTACATCCAACAGTGATGTAAAGTAGTTTACACTCATTGTTTATTTGTCCTCAGACCATTGTAGACATGCAATTTTTTCATAAATGTTGGTAATAATATCCGAGTAATATCAGATTTACAAATCGAAATAAAATCCTCTTTACACTAGGCGGTTGTGTAAAGTTTACACTGCATGTTAGCCTTTGTTCTAGAGCATTGCAAAAACCGAAATTTTTTCCTGAGATCTAAAAATTTACAGGGAATGAAATATAGGACGTCAGCTGGGCGCGTTTGTTTACACTCAACAGTGATGTAAAGTGGTTTACATCTGTGTCTATTTGTCCTTAAACCGTTATGGAGATGTAATTTTTTCATGAATGTTGATCGTAATATCCGAGTAATATCGAATTTACAAATCCGACTAAAATCTTCTTTACACTCGTTGCTAGTTTAAAGTTTACACTATATAATAAGCTCCATTCTAGAGCCTCACGGTAACTTATTTTTTCCCTAAAGTCGTAAAATATATATGGAAACAGATGTGATACGTCTGCTAGGGGCGCATGAAGAGTAGTGTAAATTGATTAACACCTAATGTTAATTTGTTCTTAGAACATTATAGAGGTTTCGTTTCTTAATAAATGCTGATCGTTATATCAGAGCAATATCGAAATTATTAATTCCACTAAAATTCTTTACACTCTTGTGTAAAGTTTAAAATGTAAATTAAGTTTAGCTCTAGAAAGTTTTGGAAGCATTTTTCTTTACAGGATGTTCTACGTAACATAAGAATTACTAATCAGAATGTTTGTTTCTTCTACAACTAGTAGTTTTGTAAAGTTTAAACCATTCAATTATTAGAAGAACCGCACAGTAAATGAAATCTAGTATTGTATTTCCAAATCTTGCTAATTAAAAGTAGGGTACTAGCAAAGAAAAATGCTCCGATGGAACAAAAAAGGGGAATATACTTGGGATTGAGAATTATCGAGGATGTAAAAGGAGGGGACTAGGAAAAATCTCCCTATGTTATATGCCAAAAATCGCAAAATATGTTAAAAACCAGACTTTCTCTAAACAATGCAAAAAATCGAAGTATATTCTGCGGCCTCCCAATAGAAATAAACTATTTACTAAAAAATTGATTGAAAAAAGCAGCGAATTAGCAATGCAGTAGCTAAGCGAATTGAATGAAATAGTACATATCGATGCATTCAAGACAATCGATGATATTGTTGGTTCAAAGCAGTAAGGAAACACGGAAGCTGACGTGCAACAGACCTTATGTAGATACTCTTTTACACATGTCTACAACAATTGTTTACTAAACTTTTACATTTTTCAAAGGCCGCAGAATATACTTAGATTTTTTGCATTGTTTAGAGAAAGTCTGGTTTTTAACATATTTTGCGATTTTTGGCATATAACATAGGGAGATTTTTCCTAGTCCCCTCCTTTTACATCCTCGATAATTCTCAATCCCAAGTATATTCCCCTTTTTTGTTCCATCGGAGCATTTTTCTTTGCTAGTAATAAAAATATCATCAGTGTACGAAATTTTCTTCACGCGCGGTGAACCATATTTTCTGCATGTTCATAAGCATTTCAGTGAGAATTCTTGTATAGTAAAACACTGATGCTTTTGTATTTTTAAATTGCAATGCTTGCGTTTTGTTTCCACTTCTCGAAATTTTGCTGAATTACTGAAAGGCTTTAGTCTGCATACGAAAATTTGGTAACGTCCCAACATGGCCACCAGTCCCAACACGGCCACCAGTCCCAACACGGCCACCGTCCCAACACGGCCACCGTCCCAACACGGCCACCGTCCCAACACGGCCACCGTCCCCAACACGGCCACCGTCCCAACACGGCCACCGTCCCAACACGGCCACCGTCCCAACACGGCCACCGTCCCAACACAGCCACCAGCCACCGTCCCAAGACGGCCACCGTCCCCAACATGGCCACCGTCCCAACATGGCCACCGTCCCAACACGGCCACAGTCCCAACAGGGCCACCGTCCCAACATGGCCACCGTCCCAATATGGCCGCCGTCTTAACAAAGCCACTGTCTCAACAAGGCCACCACCACACGTGGGCGTGAGGGGTTTGGGGGTATGCATCTCCAGGAGTTCGAATACCCCCAGAAACAAAAACACCCCCAGAATTCAATTTTTGGAAATTTTTTGCTTTTTTCGCGATTTTTATGCCACTGGATAGTGCTCGATGAGAAACGTTGAAAAATGGTGTTTTCTTCGCCATACCATCATTTTTAAGACCATCTTTGAAAAATTTTGCACCCCCTCAGAATTTAGGTGCTGAATGTTTCCGATGCGCCCAACATGTACAGCCCGACCACAGTGCAGAACAATGCTTCGTTGCATGCAAAATTCTTTATGCATGTAAAAAACTAACTTTAATCATCAATTTAATTGCTTCCACATGTAAATCCATGCCTAATTACCTTCCAGTAATCAACTATTAATACCTACTTAACTAATTAAAATACAGTGATAGTGGCCTTGTTGAGACAGTGGCTTTGTTGGGACGGTGGCCATGTTGGGACGGTGACCATGTTGGGACGGTGACCATGTTGGGACGGTGGCCGTATTGGGAATTTCGGTGGCCGTGTTGGGACGGTGGCCGTATTGGGAATTTCGGTGGCCGTGTTGGGACGGTGGCCGTGTTGGGACTGGTGGCCATGTTGGGACGCAATCGAAAATGTAACTATTTTTGTGTTGATAACAATGACCGGTTTAACCTAATTTCATTTCGGCTGTAAATGTTACATTTTTGGCAAATTGCATGTGTTGAATTTTGATTATTTTTTATAATCAGTGATATGAATTCCCCATTCTCGTTCCATTTCGTGCGAATTTTTCTTCTTTTGTTGAACCTCCGATGCGAAAAAAATAAGATTTTGATTAAGCGACAGATGTTACAAAATACTTTAATATTGACTTTTTCAAACATCAGTCTTGAATTCTTTGAATGAAAGATTTATTTTACTTCAAAATTTTCGTGAAAAATTCGGCTTTTTATTCAATATTAGAAAATCATGCTCAAAAAAATGACAGCATTATTGAGCAACACTGCAGCGACCTTTTAATCACGCTTTCAAAAATTATTCTTATCTGAATCGAAATCCGACCTAAGTGTGCTCGATACATTGAAATTCGTTCACAAAAAAGACCAGCTGAAATATTTCCAAATTGTTGTATCGCATTGCGAATTTTACCGACTTCCTGTTACGGTAGCTGGTGCAGAGAAGAGCTTCTCCAAACTAAAGATCGTTAAAATGTATCCATACGATCAACCTTTGGTTAAGAGAAACTTTCCAATTTGGCTATTATTTATATTGAACATAAAAAAGGAAAGTTGATAAATTATTCTGATCTTATTGAAAAATTTGCAGCGGTGAAAGCTAGACGAAAGCCTTTATAAGGTATGTGTGTATTAACATTGTGGTTTTGTCTATCCGCTTATGTAAGGTAAACAAAATACAGTAAAAATGAGTGAATGTACATTATAAAATTGCATGAGAAATTTTCGTAAATAGGCCCCATTTTTTGTTCTCGCCTCAGGCCTCACTGATGCACGAGCCGGGCCTGCTAATTTATGTACATACGACATACTTGTTTAAAACAGGGTAGCTTAAGAAAAACGAATGGCATATTGGTCCTTATAACTTTTTAGTACTGAACCAAACTGAATGCGGTTTGCTTTGTTCAAGAGCCTTAAAGCTCTGTGAGAATTGGCAAAGTTTTGTTTATGCAGGTTAAGCTGATGTTGGTTTACAATAAATTAAGCAAAAGTCGTTTTTTTGAGTCATGAGAGCATCTGCTAAAAGCATTATTGGCCTTTGTAACACTGTAACTTTACAGAATCTTAAGACACTCAAATGCAACTTCTTTCATTTAAAGCCCTTTCAGATTGTCTCATTCACATAATTTGCTTTACAGTGTTTAAATTTGTTGCGAAATGATTGAACTTTTATCAAAGGTTGCACATTTTGGCAACGCTAACAAATCAAAAATGCTGATGTAGGATGCAGCAACACGTGATAAAGGTGCTGCTGTTTCACACAGATTAAACCAATCAGAATAAAAATGAACAGAGCAGTAAACAAATCATTTTGGCTTCATGTAAAC
Organism: Mermis nigrescens; assembly: GCA_036768485.1. Classification (NCBI taxonomy): domain Eukaryota; kingdom Metazoa; phylum Nematoda; class Enoplea; order Mermithida; family Mermithidae; genus Mermis; species Mermis nigrescens. Next base: position 46,623,988 of record JAVLUZ010000154.1, on the reverse strand, counting down.
GAAACCGCGTTGAATTATCTTCTTTTTGTTGGAGAGTTCCACTGTTGTAAAGATAGCAAATTAGGCCAAAAATCTGCAAAAAAATGAAAAAACGACTTCTGCTTAATCTAGTATAAACCGAGAGCAGCATTATCGGTATATTTGAAACTTTAGCTATTTATTGCAGAAGTATTAGGCTTTTAGAAAAGCAAACCGCATTTAATTTGGTCAAGTATCAGAAAAGTTATAGGGATCAATATGCCATTCGGTTTTTTGAGCCATCATGTATAATTAGAACCAAATTTGATTTTTCTAGAATTTTTCAATCTTAATGTATAGGATTTCGTTGAAAAAACTCAGAAACCCCATTATTTTTGCCTATCCATGATGCATAGTTTATGAGATAACCAACTTCAAAAATTTCGTCTCCCCCAAAACAGACGGCCAGCAACGCCAATGTGTATTTCATATAGGCAACAATGAACTTTGAAGGATGCACGCGAAGCCTCAGAATATTTTACACTGGATAAAACTAAGATAAAAAACAAGGTTTTTAAGCTGTTATTTTACTTGGTATTTTCTAGAACTCCAACTCTTAATGAATGGAATCGATAGGGACGTTGGTTTTTTCCCATCTGAGGGGAGGTTAAGAGTCGGGGTAAGTCGACTTTTCATATGGTCGCATACTTGCTGAATAAGAAAAGGAGAAAAGTTCTTTTGAAAAATACGGTGAAATCGGGCTAAAAAATGGATATAAATTGAACATTCTTACGAAAATGTTCAAATTCACTTCCGAACTGTTAATCAGGGTAGTGTCCGAACTATGGAGTGAAGAGCAGACATGCTCGTGGAGGGGCTGGGGTATGAACCCCTATAAAGGTAAAACAGAAAATTTTCTGATAAAAATGATCCAAATGAAACTAAAAATCGATGAAAATAAAATATTTTCTACAAAAGCTTGAAATTGACTAGAAACTGTAGATTGACATAAAAACCAGTTATTCATGTCATTTTGGCCCAAAAAGTTTAATATTTGACCCCGTCCAGACAGGCTATGCTGTGTATCTTTGGTAAACCCTGAGACCTCAGGAAACCTATGGTCCCATTGTATCATCACAATCGTCGTTGAACTGCTCTGATCAAATGCGGTAATTATTCTTAAAAGCTGAGGCGTGTTTGCGTTAGTAATCCTTAACATTCCATTATAATTAATTCTAATTCGGAATAAAGAGTTAGCCGAGTAACATTTGTGTGCAAAACAAAAGGACCAGAAATAATTTATTAATTCAGAATATTTTGAAGAACAATTCCATCTAATTAAATTGCCGATTTCGCATTAACGTCCTACCACATGCTCAGCATGTGAATTCTGCGGTTAAAACCAAAAAATTTATCAAGTGCCTTTTTGGGATCAAGCGCAATGGATTCACGTCAAAAAATCAATGTTTCAGCATTTCTGACGATGCTATTTCTTATCGAGCGATAAAAGCAAAAATCTTGAGAGAAATTGAAAAAATTCAACAACAAAATATAGTCCAAGATGACTGTTAGGCGCGAAGTGCCGAAAAAATTGACAGTTTGAACTAAAAAATACCTAAAAACACTTAGCACAAATCGTTTTCTACGGTATTAAGGGAAATCAAAAATAATGAGGGCGAAAAATCACCCAAGATCATCTATAGTCACTAAACTACCACACGTGGGCTTGGGAGGGTTGGAGGGTTTGGACCCCGAAAATCCATAAGATTCCCGGAATTGAATTTTTTTGCGTTTTTTCTGGATTTTCGCCTGTTCTACATCACCCAAACCACCCAGAGATCGGCTGCTGTCCACGTATGGTCACTACGCACGATTTCTGAATTATTACATTCTCAAGGTAGCATCTTCCTGCTCGTAAAGCATTGTTCACTATTTTGCGATACATAGTATTTTTAGGATCATTCCACTCCTTCTCATTTAAACTCGCCGTTCACTCAATTGAATCTGCCCCAACTGGACAGCTTGTCGCGGTTTTTGCCCGCCGTGCCGCCCTTAGCTCAGATTCCCCAAAACCCAATGCCACCCATCATTCCCGATCAGTTATTGAATCAGTATTGCCAGTACCTTATAAACGCGCAAGCTTTAGCCAATTTGAGGCAAAAATCTAGTTTTTTCGATCCTGATCAACCATCGGCAGCGAATGACGTCGAACAATTTAGGCTAAACGCGACGCGAGAGATGATCCGTCATCTCGGAGTGACCAGGCTGCCGTCACCTCTGCCTTCGATCAATCGGTCAAATATTACGCCAGTCAGGCCGAAGGTACTTTATTTTGAACTCGCTTACTAAAAAAATATTTATTTGATAAAATCAAAATAAAAAACGGAAAAAATCGGTCCCCCCAATCGGAATATTCGTTTACGAGCATCAGCGAACGCTTAGCGACTACTCGTCTGATAATTTTCAAGAAACACTTCGTTGAAATGTGCTTATTCGCTTGTATTTAAAAAACGGCTCAGCAAATATTTCATGTCGAATGCTCAAATCATATTTCATATATCTTAATGCAAAAATTAAATAGATTAGTCGAATGGTAATTAACTTAGAAATTAATTAAGAGATGAAAAATTAAACTCGAACCAATTTAAAATTTTATAAATATTTCGTTTAATTCACATTGGTTGCTTAATGCTAAGCACGAATGCTAAAGTAAAACAGAACTTAACTCTGAAATTCAAATCGTTTTTCAGTATCAAAATGAAAAAAGTAAAAGCTTCATGTTTACTCATTTCGTCTCATGATTAACGGCATCATGGAACAAAATATAAATCATTCCATAATTTCAGGAAATTCCGAAATATAATGAGATTCACGAGGAAAATCATTTGCTAGACTCACTCGGAATAAGGAGCTGACTGTAGTTCCACCAAATTACCAAATTAGAACCTCTTATCGAATTAATTTGAATAAATTTAACTTTGAATGAAAACACGACGAAATTTTGAATAACAAAACAATCTAAAAAATTTACACAAATTGTTCAAGGAATGCCGCAGCGCTTCAATCGATGCTTGCTTGCATGAAGATCAAGCAACTAGACCTCAATTCTTATTCGATTTGATTCAACAACAGCAACAGCAATACGGAATCGCTACTTCTTTAGCTCAGCCAGCGAACAGGACCCCTGATTTGCGCAAAAGTGGTTCCATAAGTAGCGATTCTACCACCGTGTCGCCTCCTCAGGTTTTATCTAGCGCCTCATCGCATGTTCTCACGTTTAAGCATAAAATAATTTTTTATATATGTATTTATACATCACAGATATATAGATCTGGAAGAAGCGAAAAACATTTCAATTCGTATTCTCGTTATGAAGTTTCGAAGCATGTCTAATCAAATCGCATGGTTACCAGATAAATAATTTTCGTTGAAATTGTAGGAGTAAGTAAGTTTTAGTAAGTATTTAAGTCCAGTAAGTAAGTGTAAGTTTAAGTGACTTTAGTTTAAATTTAAATTTAAGTAAGTCTATTCTATTTAGTTATTATTCTATGTTATTTAATATAATAAAGTTTATTTTTACTTGATAAAACCAAAAAACACTTTAGTCACCGAATCATGCTATGGGTTATTTTACTTTTAATTTAGAATTTACATGCTCTCACATAGATTTCTGCATGACTTTCAGAAATTTTTGTCAACAATGTACTAAAAGCTTAAGAAGATGAACAAACCGTTGTAACTAGATAATGTTATTGGTTTTACGGTAACTGCAAGTTCTGAGTTGAAAAACGCAAACTCAACCGAGGAAAAGATTGCATTTAACATATTTAGATCACTAAGTTTAAAGAACCCCAATTCACCGTCCTTATTTGTTTCCGGGCAATTTGGCAAAAAGTTATAATTTTTATAAGTTTTTCGCCTTGTATTATCCTTATTTTATCCAGAATGCTCATTTTCTCCAAAAAAGTCTTGAACTCAGTCCTTACGTCCGGAATTAAGATTATTATATCTAAGTACCTCCAATGTTAAGGTAGCCAGAAGAATATCAAAGCTTTAGCCCGTATAAGCTGTAAGCACAAACAAAGAGCTCTCAAAAGTTGGTCGATCTCCTAAGAAGTTAAGTTTGGCCAAAAGTGGGTGAAAAAAGTGATTCTATTCGTCTTTTATGCTTTCTGCAATTTTTTCGAAATCAGTCCAGTCTTTTGTGGTCCATTTCATAGATCCCTGTAGTCGTTTTGCGAATTTCGATGCCTGAATGTAATACGCTAAATAGGTTACTTCGACATCTCATCCGCATATCGATTCGTCTTCAACGCCTCCCCCTTCCACCGGCACGTCGCCGTCGTCGCGCTGCTCGTCGGACGGTTCGGCGCCGTCGCGCAATCGTTCGTCGTCCGTTTGCGCAGCGGCAGAGCAGCTGCTCTCCATTGGCCGCGCCGCTAACGGTCACGTGACGCGATTCGTTGACGATTTCGGCGCACCAGCTGCCGCCCGCATCGCCTCCGGGCGCGGCGCCGCGAACGGCACCGAAGGATCAACAGCCCTGAGTTCCGCGCATATTGGCGCTTCCGGCTCCGGGTCTGGTTCCGGATCCGGATCCATCTCGCGTCACAGTCTGGCGAGCAGCGGAAGCGATCGGAAGAGCAGCCACCACGACGCCCGCGAACGAGTCAGCACGACCAACGACGCGGAAGACGACGCCGACGACGTTTCGTTGTCCGCCTCCGTCAACGGCGACGGAGCGGCGGCGGTGACGTTGGCGTCAAGCAAACCGGCGTCGCTGACGTCGTCGAGACGCCGCGGCAAGAGTTTGCCCGAGTCGCTGAAGGACGACGCTTATTGGGAACGTCGGCGTAAGAATAACGAGGCGGCCAAACGATCGCGCGACTTGCGACGCGCTAAAGAAGACGAAGTGGCGATCAGGTAATGTAATGAGAGTCTAATGAGAGTGAAACTGTAGAGATGGGACCATGCGTAAGTAGCAGCCGAATTTGGAGGGTCTGGGAGTTGTTAAACTGGCACAAATCCCGAAATGCCAAAAATGTCTCTTCAGGTTTTGGAGGTCTGACGGATTTTCGAGGTCTAAACCCCTTTCCCAACCCCTACCCTCAAACGGCTATATGTGGTTGAGACTAAGCCTTTCCTTTAATATTCTTACTGTCGTATCGAAAATGGGGTAGTAAATCTATTGAATGAGGTAAAAAGAAAAAACCTTGGCACACGCCGGCGGGGGCGGGATTAGACGAGAATTCAAAATAACCCTACAGGCTAAGACGGATCCCAAGAATTGAATTTTTGGCACTTTTTTGCGAATTCTGGCGGTTTTGTCCCCATCCGGACTGACAGAATTCGGTTTCTGCTCATATGTGACTATTAGTTCCCGAGCTTCGAAGATAAACAGTGTTTGTCTAACCTACTAAAGACAATACTGTATTCCTGAAAAAAAACTTGTTATATTCCTTAATTTGACGGATCATTTATTCCATTTTTTCTGATTCGATTAAGTCGATTAGAATAGCTTCATGATTAGAATGTTGACCTTGAGCCATTTTTACTATGGCATTAAAATATAATTGTAACACAACACGCGCACCTCATAATTTATGGATTTCTAATTTTTCCTCGAATTTTCACAAAAAGGTAAAACACAATATTATAAATTGCAAAAAACATGTGCTCTTACTCAAATTCATAGTAATTGAAAATCTTCAAGCATGTATATAAAAAATGTAAATGAAAAGCGGTTGATAACGACTTATTTCCTAAATTTCTAAATTTTTCTGAGTAGTTTTGATTTAGCTAGGAAAAACTCCAGGATTGTTAATCAGACATGCACGTGTATAGGGTTTAGGTTTCAGGCTTTGGTTTTTCTAGGACAATAAGGCAAAATCAACGTCAGAAAGAAAGAAAAAAATTTTTCGCAAAAGTACCTGAAATCGACAAGAAACTGAATTAAAATAGGTTTTATACTACGTCTGCTTTTATACCAATTAAGGCCGTGTTTCCCTAAAAATTAGCTCATCCTCCTCTAGTCTGGCCTGATCTCCAGACCGCTCATGCCTTGCACTTATGATCCTCACCATTCATGGGAGACGCATAGTTACTAATGTTTTTACATAATTTCGAACCCATATCCATCTTCGGAGGATTGAAGATTTTCAAAAAAAGTTTGGATTAGATGGGTCTAGCAAAATTCCCAGAAATTTTTACTGTACATAAAGTAGTCAAAGCTACCCTACACATTCATTACGTTCGAGATGAAAATATTTTCTTTTCAGGGCAGCTTTGCTGGAACAAGAAAACGCCAGATTACGCCTAGAAGTGGCGGCTCTAAAAGCGGAAACGGAGAAACTCAGGCAGCTCTTGCTCAACTCTTAAATTGTATTCAATATTAGCAGCTGAGTTTATAAATACCATACAATTTTTATTACCAACGAAACATGGTGGTTCACTTGAGACTGGAAATGGAATGGAAAATTTAAATAAAATTTTTTTGTCATAAAATTTTGAGAAATAAATTTAGCTTAAGTGACTCTTTTAGACTAAAATAAATCCTAAATTGAAGCAATGATTCAACCTACAAAATCGTGAAATTTGATTGGATGAGTAAAACCTTCATTATCGTTTAGCCTGGACGAATTCGGTAAAGTCTGGCAGAAGCAACCACTATCGGCGTGGGAGGGATTGGGTGAAAGGACTCCGGACCACACATGAGCGTGCACGGTTAGGGGTTTTACACCCCTCCCCCAGAATCTGAAACCATCTTCCCCAAAATCAATTGAACTCTATAGGATTGAATTTTTGTTGTTTTTTTGGCAATTTCGCCCCATATGACCCCCAGAATCTGGCTACTGCCTATGTATGGTTTACACCCCCAGAAACCAAAGATTTTTACAAAACGAATGAATCGGTTCTTGAAATTTTCGCCGTTTTCGCGATGTTTTGACACAAATAGACCGAGCTTGGTGTTTTTTTCCGTGCCTTAATTTTTCTGATAAAATATATTTTTCCATTCTTTTGACCTAAATTATGGGATTCAAACTCAGAATATTTGCTCTGCTGCCTACAATGCAACTCGAATCAAACAATGGTATAGCAAGTTTACTGGCTTATTTATTTCTCTGTTAAGTCCTCTGTATTGTGTTTAGCTATTATCTCTTGCGCCGAAACTAATTATAATATTAGTCCTGAACATAATTGTCAATAAAAACAGACTCATGATAAAAAATTAATTGGCCGAAGAAATTAAGAATGCATATTTATTTTGACCTGGTCAGCTACAAGGACGTACATAGAAAGAAGAAGGCTTAATCCTGCTCATTCCACATTCGTCCAAAATCATGGGAACTTGCACACTTGTTTCGTAGAATTTTACACTCAATGGTCAATTTCTGGGAAGATCGACCATCCCTAATGATAAGTCGGGACACGTCAAAAATTAATTACATCTGAAAAAATTGTATAGTTTAATATGCTGAGTATGAATATGGTATTTATTCTTTATTAAAACATCGAATTTTTCCTTTCTCTCATAGAAGTCTCATGTCTAATGATCCTTTCAACAAAATCAAGCCAAACTTTACACTTTTATAAGGCTACTATTGATACTCCTTTTGTATTTAAAAATTTGACAAATTTTCAAAACAGTGAAAACCATAGCTTAAATCATGAAAAATTCGTTCAATGAATACGATGTTTTTCAGGAAAATATTCACCAAAATTATAAAACTCCAATGCACATTTGATGTCTAGACTCTAACAAATTGCAGGCTTCAGAATTATAGCCCGTTGTTATTAAAGTAAGGATTAAAGAAATGCACATCTGTATGGGAGTTCACTTAGTCTCGTAAGTATACCCAATTAGAATTCCTCATTTTTTGGACTAAGGTTAAAAAATTGAACACGCAAAGGACTTATATTTTTCAGTTACTTGAGCTATGGCAGTGTATGAAATAAAGAGGAAAATTCGATTTTTTTAGTAAAAAGGTAGCTTTACAAGCTGATAAAAAAGGAAAATTTATTTAGATTAAAAATAAATAGCACATTTTTAGTTACTAATTAAAAAAAGATATATTTTTAGGTATAATGACGTGTCCCACCCTACCTTGGTCGATTCTCTCAGAATTTGGCATTTAAGAAGTGAAGAGCGCTTTTAAAGTCGTCGTCCATTGGATTTTAGGACATTATGCTGTTCGAAGTGCAAATTTATAAATGTGCATTTTTCGATAATTCAGATATATAGTCGATTGACGTGCAAAATGTATTGTTTTCGATTCAATTCGCATCGACACTTTAATATGTACTGTTTTGCCGTCCATTTTTTATTTCGATCGCTACTAATGCGCTTTTAAACTCAGAGAAAAATCGTATTATTTATTATGTTCCTATATATTACCCAACTCAGATGTTAAAAATTCGATCACGAATTTTCAAAAAAAAATCGATCACGAAAATTTATTAGTCGAGAAGAACGTCGATCCAGAATGATCCAACAATTGCCTGATTCGTCAATTAAAGTCGGCTAAATGTCTTCAAATAATATATTATATTTGAAGAATAAAAAGAATTTGTATGAAAATATATAAATAAATAAATAAAAATAAAATAAATGACAAAAAGGACGAAAATCCAGATCAGCAAAGGTGGATCTAGTGTTTTAAAGCGCAAGTGGAGATGAAAATTGTCTCGAAATTTCGTGTTTTTGGCGCACAATAGTTTTTACGACTTTCTATGCTAATTAAAAGAAGAAGATAGAAAATTTGAAGAATAGGAAAGGGTAAAAATTTGATGGTCTTAGAAAACTTACAGAACAAAGCTCATTTGTAAACGTTTGTGGTTTTGAGTGCAGTGGGATGTAACTGGCAGCCTGCAACGTTTTCTTGATTTTAAACTACATATTTTATTTTCATCTAACTGAATTAGTTCAGAGTTCGAAAACTTAGTCTCTTCGAAATACTCGAAGAAGAAGAATCAAGTCTTATCAAAACCTAATAACTCATTTATTTAGCTGTTTCATTTTAAAACTTTAAAATTTTAAATATTTTAACATTTTCGACTTCATACTCAAGACTTCGAAAGACTCAAGCGACTCATTTTTATTTTAATTCACTCCAAAGACTCAAAGACTTTTAACCTATTTTATCTTTTTAAATTTTGTTTCTTGTTTCTATTTTTTATTCGATTGCTTAATGATTTATTTTATGTTTATTTATTTAAATTAAACGAATGGAAAATGACAATACATAAATGAAAAAAGTAAAATATTTAGCTTTCGAAATACCCGAACAAATAAAATAAGTGCGAAAAGACGTGCATTTTTCCATTCATTATTGATTAGCATTGCATATCAGAATATAGATAAATTGTTCTAGATAGATATAAACTTCGCTTATTTCGCATTTTCTCGTCGTATCTGTATAATAAATTGTCTTAATGGGTCGCGCTTTAGCGGGTTACAGATTGCTATGCCTTTTAGATGCTCCATTTAGTGTAGTATAATTATGATCTTTCGTTTAGGTTTTCCTTACTTTTTAGCTATGCAAGCCGTGTATATAGGTACATAGGTACTTACATTTATAATTATTAAAATTGAATCGATCTTTATACTGTTTTTCCTTTTTCTTCTTACATTAAAGGATTTCGTCCGATATTTCCTTTGATCGGGAGCGAAATCAAAAAAATCTAAAAATAAGGTCAACTTTATGAAGACAGGGGTCATGTCGCTATGTAAAAAGAGGCTTGTAGCATTTGTGTGATTAAATCATTTTATTATTCAAAATTCTTGTAACTTACCCCCAAATTAACTATTATCACAATACTCACTTTAACATTTTATTAGATCAAACAAAACGATTTTCAGAGTACTTATATGACAAAAGCAGATCTATTGGTACTATTTAGAATGAAAAGGTTGTTACGATTCTGCGTCCTTGGATATTGAATGGGCTTAATTAGCTTGCCCTAAAGAATTTATTTTTTCTTGTAGAGGCTTTGCATTTTAATCTTTTATTAAAGATTAAACGCTCGTGTTTTATCAGATCTTTTTAAAAAAGTTTGGACCAAATCTCCCGGGAGCCTTTATTTCCGCATCTATCTTGATAAAGTACTAGGAAATAAGAAACAAATGCGATATGAATAAATGTCTAAATTTTTACGAAAATGTTTGAAATGACCTGTGATCAATAACACTTTCTGTGTTATAAAAAATTCAATTTGTGGGTTTATCAATCTAGGTAGGGATCTGACCCTACGCTCAAGTGTGATCATAGGTGGACAGCACCGAAATTCTGGGGGGGGGGTGAAAAAATTTTTAAAGGTCAAAAAATGGTCTTAAAAGTGGTCGTATGGCGAAAAAACACAATTTTTCGACGTTTCTCATCGAGAACTATCCAATGGCATCAAAAAATCGCTAGCAAAGCAAATAAAAAATTTCAAAATTTGAATTCTGGGGGGGGTATTTCAACTTCTGGAAGGGTGCATACCCCCAAACCCCCCACGCCCATGTGTCAGTGTGATGACCGAATGTGCTCAACATGGCCGGTCAGGGAAAGCTTGGTCCGAGGATGTTATCCGGAGAGTTTTATGAGCCAGAATGGACTTGGAAATTCGTGGGCCAACCCGTAAATCCTACTAGTGTTTCCCCCGGTGGGAGAAACGTTTCTCCCATCGAAATTTCCCCCGGTGGGAGAAACGTTTCTCCCGGGAGAAACCTTTCTCCGGGTGTGGTTACCTACATATGCTTATCATGGTTTCGCCGTTTCTCCCGTTTCTCCCAGGCTCCGGGTGAACCATGATAAGTATAGGTAACCACACCCGGAGACTGGGAGAAACGGCGAAACCATTATAAGCATAGGTAACCACACCCGGAGCCTGGGAGAAACGGCGAAACCATGATAAGCATGCTTATCATGGTTTCGCCGTTCTCCGGTTTCCCAGGCTCCGGGTGTGGTTACCTATGCCTATCATGGTTTCACCGTTTCTCCCGGTTTTCCCAGTCTCCGGGTGTGGTTACCTATACTTATCATGGTTTCGCCGTTTCTCCCAGGCTCCCGGTGTGGTTACCTATGCTTATCATGGTTTCGCCGTTTCTCCCAGGCTCCGGGTGTGGTTACCTATGCTTATCATGGTTTCGCCGTTTCTCCCGGACTCCGGGTGTGGTTACCTATGCGTATCACGGTTTCGCCGTTTCTCCCAGGCTCCGGGTGTTGTTACTAATGATTGTCATGGTCCAGGCTCCGTGTGTGGTTACCTATGCTTATCATGCTTTTTCTTTCTCCCTATCTTTTTCATTAGTAGGATTTACGGGTTGGGCCCGATTCGTTATAAGGAAAATATCGGAAAAATATCTTTATTGACAGTTTCGGTTGATTTCAAGCACCTATTCGAAAGTTTTGCTGTTTCCGACTGCAGTAGCCGGATTCTGGGGGGTCGAAACCGGAAAAAATCCGAAAAACGTATATCGAAAATCCAATTCCGAGGGTTTATCGATTTTTGTGGGTAGGCTTTTTCAGATTCTGGTGGCAGGTGTAAACCCCTATGCCCACGTGTGTCAGACAGGCGGACCGTCCGAGAAACCGACGGTATCTGGAGTGATAACTGATCGAACTATTGTTTGGTTTCAATCAGTATAATATGCAGAGATTCGATATTATTTCACAAGTTAATATTTTTTATGAGCATCTTTCACATAAAAGCAGCGAATCATTTGCTTACTGCTAAATAGGTTAACGTTGCAAGATTCAACACCGTTCCTGCATTTATTTCAAGATTCTTGAATACGAGAGTACGTGTATTCCCATTTTTATCCTATTAGTCAACACGTCGATCATTCATTTACATTGTATTGCATAAGAATGATAATATTCACAACTAATTAACTACTGGAAAATAGGCATCGTAGCTAATACAAGCATCTCAGAAGTACACAAAGCAAATCTGACAAGTTTTAGAAAAATAATATGCGTATGCACCAGATAAATGTCATATACTCGTAAATGGTAAACGAAAGTAATGATTTATCAATTTTAGGCCTTCGCCGGCAAACATTTCGTAGTCTCGGCTTTTGGTTTCATCATTAACTCGATCTTCCCAGCGTCAAATGGTTTGATCTTCTTATCGGTATCTTTATACACGTAACTCTTAGGGAGTACGTAGATGTCTTCACGTTTGCAGGACTAAAAGCATATTTTCTTGATTTTTCAAAGTAAAGTGAAAAAATTGAAAATTAAAAACAACGAAAAACTATTCAATAATAAAGTAATATAACAAAATAACGAAACAAGCTTCACTTTTTTTAAGAGATCGGCAAATCGTTAGCAGAACAATTACTGACGATCCTTCTCGCTTACGAAACGGGGGCTGATTTCTAATGATTTTAGTCTAATCCTTAGCGGAATTTAACTAATTCTTGTCGGAAAGGAAACGATAATTGCTAGGGTTGTTTTCATCATTGATAGGTAACCAATGTAACGTAAGTTAAAGATAGGAGTTGGTCTGTTTTAATTATCGTTAAAAAGGTGAAGAATAACAAGAAGCCTTATCTAAATGTTGCAATGCAGTCTTGGATGGTTTTCATTTTGTCAAAACCATACCTGCGTGTATAGAATGGAAATTCTGAAGGGGGTCAGGCCCGAAAAATTTTCAAAAAAGTGCCCTTTTTGGGCTAAAAAACATTAAGTACATGTCAAAAACAATGTTTTTAGTTGTTCCGGACAATGCTCGTTCTATCTAGAACATGAAAGCATAGAAAAATTTTGAAAAATCGAGAAAATTGAACAAAATATAATCAAAAAATGTGTGTAATGTGCGAAGAGCCGAAAATTTGAGATTTTTGAGCTAAAAATGAGCTAAAAGCGCATAAAAAGGCACGAATTTTACTATTCTTACGAAAAATAGACAATTCTGGAGGGTCGCAGCCATTTTGCTAGGGGGGGTCAGTAGCTATCCTGGGGGTCAAAACTTTTTACCCCCCAAAACACATATGTAAAAACATCGATTACATTATCATTGACGAAAATATATTGAAGCCACTAATCGCTAAGAGAATAATTAGTGATTATCATTGACGAGAACGTGAATTGTTTTGATACAATCTGCCAATCCCATTCCTGGTGGACAACGTTGATTAAACTTATGTCCGGTACAATAATGAATGAAATTACAAGCCTTTAACATGGATCTTCTAGACTTTTTAAAATGTCAATAATTACTATTTTTGAAGATAGGTATTTTTGACGACAGAGATTTTCGTTAAACAGCCATTTTCACTTAAGCATAAATTTTTCATCAGCATGCTAGTCCGAATAAACGACTGGAAATCAACATAAATAGGGAAACAACGAATAATCTATTTTTCCACTTAAATTGACAAAATAAATTTTTTTATTGAAAGTAAATTTCAACCTTAGGCATCTGATTTATTTACTCCCTTGTAATCATTTCCACGGAACTGACAAGCGGGCACAGGTGGGCGTCGGGGAAGGGGTTGGGGTTGGGGTTTAAGACACTAAGAATCCGGCAGACCCTCCTTATATCGATAGACCACCGGACTGGAATTTCCGGCATCTTTTTTTGCGATTTCTTGCACTTTTGACCCATTCAGACCCCCAGAATGTGGTCACTGCCTATTTGTGTAAATGGGTCGCTTTGCAACAATTTCTCACACGTTTTTTAAAGACGATTCAGGAAGATCACTCACCAAAGTTCCTGCGTTGCATTTGTGATAGACGTACAGCGTAGGTTCAATTTTACCGATGATATCAGTAGCAGTTCCTACTAGATAGAAACGTCCATCTTTGCCCGATTCATTTCTTGCCATTTTATCATCATATATGGTGTCTGATTAAATAAGAATGCCTTAGGTATAGCAGAAATTCCTAGCCAATGCTTTGCTATTAATGCCCGGTAATTTTGTCAATGACAAAAAAAATGGATTTCAATGATAAAACATAAGCTGCATACATAATACTGTTATCAAGAAGGTTCATTTATGACATTCGCTGGATTAAGTATGTACCAAATGTGTCTGGTGAGAACAAAATTTGAACGATACTTAGGAAAAATGGGACGTAAATTTTTACGTTAATAAAATTATTATTAATGACGGTCAGCTGATGCACTTATTTCGCTTTTCCAATTGTTACAGCATTTTAAAGGAAATTAAAATTAAAATCTAATAAAGGTTTATTGTACTGATTTTTTCCTATTACGTGTGACAGGATACAATCTGTTAAGAGTGTTAACAGTAACAATAAGACAATAATAATAATAATAATAATAATAATAATAATAATGATAATAATAATATCAATAATAATATTTTTAATATTAATAATAATAAAATAGTTGTGATGATGACAGCGCATAGTAAAACAAGAATGCGGCACAGTGAGTTAGGCAATGTTTATTTATTTATAGTGTTATGAGATTATAAATTATATATTCTTATGTGAATAAACATTTTTTAAGACAGCTACATTTAATACAGCTACAAGTGTAAGATCTTGTAAACTTAAAAATATCAGATAACATATTAAAAAAGAAAATAGGTATATAGAAAGTATAAGTATGTTTTTCTTTTTGACTTGCAATATGCTAATACAATTTTATAAAGGAAAATAAAAGACAGATTGTTATATATCTTCCTATAAAGTAATACTATAATATGCATAAAGAATAAAAAAACCGACTGCATTGCTTGTATTATATAATTTTATGTCGAATCATTCGCACATCCAGTATGATTCACTAATGATATAACAATTACAGAAGAAAAACAACATGTGTCTGTGAAATCAAATTAATGAGTGAAGAATCAAATATGTAAATGACGTCCCACCTGTGTCATATAGTTTTACTATGGCTCCCTTGTACGGTTTCGCATCACAGAGTACTGTTCCAACCACGATGATCTTTTGCTTACAATAAACCATCGTTAATAAAACGAAAATTAGCACAAAGCAACGAATGAAGAAGGTAGCCATTGGGGGGGGAAATTTTTAGTTTCAAGAAAAATGTACGGTACGGTAGGCGCTAATCGTCCAAGACTTCCGTCATCAACACTTTTATACCCTTTCATCATGAAGTTGGTTGTTTATCTAACGCCTTCTTCGGCAGTTTCGGCAGTTTTTTCTCGCTAATTTATTAATTCTAAAAACTAGATAATCCAAATCAGCAAAACCAGAATATAAGAATTTTCATGGGAACCAAAGTGCCTAATTTTTTCATCTAATACACCAGTAGGTATACATTTGAATCTTAAATCAAAATAGCGAAAGGATCGCATGCATATATTGTCCTTAATTATGCATAAAGTTTTAAGCGTATGAATGTAATGTACGAAATGGTGATGATGCAGACCAAGGGTTAACTCAGTTATTGATGATTACTCCGTCGACTGGTAAAAACGTCAAATTTCTTACTAAACTGTACGTCATGTTATTGTACATTTGACTAATAACGCCGAAAAGACACAAGAACTTGTTTTTCGATTAGTTCGTCCATAATACATTAAATTAAATTGCTTAGTTTTTAGGAAAGCCGGCTGATGATGTAGCTGAATTTTGACTGTCAAGAATAAGGTCATTGTACGATTACTGGAACCGTCTATTTTACAGGCCGAATATCAGAGGCGTATCCAGGATTTTGATTCGGGCGGGTGCACACGCAAAAATTTTTTAAGAATACTTTTGCATTGAATGCCAGTAATGTTATGTACAGCAAAACGAAGTTTTTCGACCTTTAATATTGAAGCCTAACTATGTAATTTATAGGTTTCTGATAATCAAAAATACAAAAAGTGTAAAACGGCGCGAAGCGCCAAAATTCTTTGAAAATTTTACCATATTCATGTTGAATTTACTGCCTATTTGTTGACAAGCAGTACGGAAATCATAAATGGCGCAAAGCACCAGGAAATTTAGTAATTTTTGACCGCCTTTAACATTTTGCTTCTCTGTGAATACTGTTAGCCTGACAAAGAAAAAATTATTATATTTGTACAAAAAACTTTGACAGTTCAAGGTTACAAGCAAATTGCTAATTACTACTTAGTATGGAGACATTTTGACTGATTCAGGCTTTTAAACTCAATGCTGGAGCTTTAGCAGTGCCTAATGTAATTCGTTATAAGCTGTTTCATTTTAATTGATGCAATGGCCGCACGCTAAAAGCTGGCCACACCGATCACCACTTTCGAAACTCTCAGTTTCCCTCTTCTTTTTCCGGAACCACTTTCAGCTTACGTATTACGGATTACTTTAAGCAGTTACAGAGCTTTACAAAAAGAAAGAAAAGTAATTGACGGCGCTACGCGCCGGAAAAATTTGATTGCGCCATGAACTCAATTTATACATATGTACATACCGCTTTAATCATACAGGACAGACAAAATGATTCCGGAAGCGCTGGAAATTTCCAGAAATTCCTAACCATTTTTCCTTTTTTTGTCCTCATAAATATCTCATTGTACATACACAACGAGATTTTATGACGGGGGGGTCTGGGATGGCGCGCTTCAGCGCCCTCAGCGGGGTCCGTGCAGAGTCCCGCAAATTTTGCAAAAGAAGTTTAGCCCAAAAACACTAAAAATTGATGAACTCCTATATACATTGCACAACAATTCAGAACTGAAATGCGTTTTTCGATTTCTGCTAAGTACTACATATATAGCATATATAGCGCAACAATGGGTCGCTTCGCTGCTAATACGATATAGAAAGATGTATCAATGAAAATTTTATTCTTACCATTTTCAGGCATATTTGTGGCCTTCTAATTAACGAAATGAGTTCAGAAAACATAAAATGCGCAAAAACAAGAAAATTTGGTCATTCATTTCATCATAAATAGGAATATGTGTCCTTGTACAGAAAGACAAACACAGCAGACAACAGACAAAAGTGCATTAAATCACTAAAGTGCTGTGACATGCTGGATTACTTTAGCTGATTCAAGCTTTCAAGCTCATAGGATCTACATATATAACAATAATGATGATACGGCGCGAAGCGCCTGAAAATTTTGACGTTACCTTTTTGAACTAAATCTTCTGGACACAATTATTGCGCCAGAAAAAGCTGCAAAATTTCTGAAATATTAAGGGGGTATATGCCCCAATGCCTACCTGGCTAAGCCCTTGCCGAATAATGGAAGCTTAGACATAAATCGATTTAATTGCACTGACTTTGAGGTTTTCTTTTGAATTTAATCTGCATGAAGTAGGCTTCAAAATGCCTCAAAATTTTGATGCAATAATGCGGCTTAGCAATGGCAAATGTCTCAACGTAACTCGGTATACTGTAGGACATCACAACAATGCGGAATGGGACGTTTTGGCGCCACACTCTTTGTATTATTAATTATTTACATTTCAATTATAATTAAAGTATAATACAGATTCTGAAAGCCCATTCAATTCTCTGCGTGATAGTATAAATTAATTTTATAATGTCTTTGAATTCAGTGAGATGATTAAATGCACAATGGATTTTCTACAGTTTTTCAGTCGTACACAAATGAATAGTCATTGAATCGAAAAGAACAATATACCATTTTGTAGCTTGTAGAACCTGCTTTCTGAATATATAGTTTATTTTGGAATGGGTTCAAAATTGATTTAATTAGAATAATTTACAAGTTGCGACGCCAAAACGTCGTAGACCCACAACGACGGCGTTAGTTTAAAACATTTTTGTAAGCACTTCAAATTTTTTTAAAAACCTCAAAGTCAAATGAAACAGACTGTTTGAATACATGTTTTCCTCTTTAAAGAGGAAAACATGCACCTAAGAAGATAATAAAATCGTTTCGGGATTGTTTAGGTACCTACCTATTTGAAAAGCGATGCGAATCGCCATTAATTCATACTGTCATACATAGTTCGATCCAATATGGCTGTTAGACACATTGCAAAGACGTTAACATTTTTATGAAAGGGAGAGGGCGAAAAAATTGTGAAGTTTCACTGAATTACCTGTGCTATTGAAATTTGGTTCACACTTTTGTAAACACCACTTTTTTGGTAAATACGGTGAAAAAGTCACTCCGTCAGTCGGAATTTATTTAGAGAAAATAGCCGTAATCACACATGGGCGTGGGGGGGATCTGGGGGGGGGGTCTGGACCCCCCAGAAACCAAAAGACCCCCCCAGAAATCAAAAGACCCCCCCAGAAATCAATTTTTGAAATTTTTTTCGTTTTTTTCGCAATTTTTTGATGCCAATGGATAGTGCTTGGTGAGAAACGTCGAAAAATGGTGTTTTTATCGCCATATCACCATTTTTAAGGCCATTTTTTGACCTTCAAAAAATCTTTGACCCCCCAGAATTTTCTTGCTGCCCACGTATGGCCGTAATAATATCTTTACTGTATTGACCTAGATTCAGAATTATCAATTTCGTTTGGATGCTGTCAGAAAACATTCAGTTCTGCAATGCATATGTTGCTATATTGATAATCAACACATTTTGTGCTCCGTTTTTGGGCCACTCTTTACATTTTATTCCTTTTAGCGAAATCTTAAATTTTGCCAAAGTCTGGGATTCAGATTCTTTAAGCTAACGCGCATTGTGCGTACTGACCCCCTCTCAGGACTTAATAAGAAAATGTAAATTGCATGATTTTATTGTTCATGCGTAAAGGAAACGACGAGGATACAAGACAAAGTGCATTAACGTTAACGCTTTTTAAATCGTCGTTTTTTCTTATTCGTCGTTTGTTTGATCCGGATCCCGCGTGCGAAAACTTTCTGCTTTGGTTTATCTGCTTCACACTTTGCCGTTTCAAGAGCGTTAGGAGCAGGTTTCGGATCTTAGTGGTGATACAAGCGATATAAGTACATTAAACATTAAAAAGAGAAAAACCGTAAAAAATATGACAAATCGAAGTCTATTTTGTATGTACGTAACACAATTCGTCATAAAACGCACATTGTGGACATACCTGGGCGTGGGGGGGGGTATGCACCCCCCAGAAATCAAAATATCCCCCTCCAGAATTCAATTTTTGAATTTTTTGTTTTTTTTTCTCGCAATTTTTTGATGCCAATGGATAGTGCTCGATGAGAAACGTTGAAAAATGGAGTTTTTTCGCCGTACCACTATTTTTAGGGCCATTTTCTGACCTTTGAAAAATCTTGCACCCCCAGAACTTTGGAGGCGCCCACCTATGATTGTGGACCAATAAAACCGACCACCTAATTAGATTATTATTATGGAGCGTCATTCGGCTCCAAAAAAAAACAAACGCATCAGTAATGAGAAACCAAAAAATTTTTGGCTCTAAATACCATAATGTCTCTTCTCTACTGGTAAACGCTTAAACCTACGGATCGCAAGGTCCCTGGTTCGAATCCACGTTGACGCAGTTCTTTTCGGCAGGCCTACCCAGCCTTTCATCCCTCCGGAGTCGATGAATGGGAAGCTGCACTTGTATGGCGAAGGTTAAAAGCCTTGAGAGTCGCGACCATACATGGGCGTGGAGGGGTTTGAGGATATGCATCCCCAAAAAATCGAAATACCCCCCCCCCTTCAGAAATTAAAATATCGCACAGAATTTAATTTTTAAAATTTTTTAGTTTTTTTTCTCGCAATGTTTTGATGCCAATGGATAGTGCTTGATGAGAAACATCGAAAAATGGTGTTTTTATCGCCATACCACCATTTTTAAGGCCATTTTTTGACCTTCAAAAAATATTGCACCCCCAGAATTTTCCTGCTGCCCACGTCTGGTCGCGACCCCTTGCAGTATCTCAGCAAGAAACACGCCTCTGACGTGCGGGTTATACCCACATGTGGGTAAAAAGCCTTTCTTTAACCTTTTTAACTGGCATAATTACAGTAAACCATGTAAAAACAAAACATCAAATTTCGTTATTTTTTAATTTTTTTACTCATAAATTTGCATAAATTTTACCGAATTCAAACCACGAAGTGCTATAAATAGGACTTAGGTAGAGCAAATTATCACTTGTTCGTATATAATTAGACTTTGTGGCTACTAAATATTGCCCAACTGATCGTGAAATGAAGAATTTCGCTCCTTTCACACTTCACGTTAAGTTGTTTTAATTAGTTTACACCTGCGCAAACGATATAACTTGATTAAATCCGGTATTAATGAGAGTCGGGTCGGTGTCAATGAAAAAACTTGTAGTATCTATGCAGAATTTCAGGCAAATGGGTGTAAATGAAGAAAAATAAAAATAAACTAAATCTACTAAATCTACTTATCAACCAATAACCAATAAATAAAAAATGCTTAATCAACCAACCATGATATCCATCAGAAGTAAACAACAAAGAAATCATTGTTTTTTAACCAACCAAACAAAAAAATTGGGCTGTTGGTACCGGTGGGAAAATCGGTCTTTGTCCAGGTATGATTTTATGTAACCTACATATCTATCCTGTGGCAGATCTAGGATTTTCCTAAGGGGGCGGTATCCCAAGTTTTCCAAAAACAGTCAGAAATAGGTCCGAAAAATTGCCATTAACGCGCGATTTGGCGGGTGTTTTACATTGTATACTTTTACATAAAATCACATTTAACGCAATATGTTCTTTTAAATTTAAAATTTCTGACAATTTTGTGCCGAAAAATCATCAAATTTCTTTGACTTTGACAAGAATTTGGCGCGAAGCGCCGGAAAATTCGTGAAATTAGGCCGGAGAGAGGTCGAGAAGCATGATTTACGGCTTAATTTCCTGTATTTATAGCTTTTGATGCGGAACATCGAAATTTTTAATGGAAAACAGTGTTTTTTTTGTACAAGGTCCGTTTGTACATGTACAAAGATAGTCCCCAAAAGTTTTTGTACATTTTGTACATGCAAATTTTTGTGTACTATAATATAGTACAGTAGCGATTTTAGTGTGGTAAAGCCGGGTTTTCGATATTTTGTACTGTATTTTAGCTAATTTCTGGGTTTCTGATGCCAGAAATTACTGAAAATAGTCTCAAAACGACGCGAAGCGCCGAAAAATTTGACATTTATTTCTTCTATATGCAAATTCTGTCATTTTAAAGATATATAGGACAAACAATTACTCATTTCGGCGAGAAGCGCCGAAAATTTTTGGGAATTTTTCACCTTTTTACAGTTTTTGTCTTCCCAAAAATCTTTGTACATTTTTTACACACAAACTGGGTACTATAATATAGTACAGTAGCGATTTTAGCGATTTTAGTGGGGTAAAAACAGAGTTGTTCGACTTTTGGTAGTGTATGTTGGCTAATTTTCGGGTCTCTGAGGGCAAAAATTACTAAGAATCGTCTTAAAACGGCGCGAAGCGCCGAAAATTTGACATTTCTCCTTTTAAAATGCAATTTCTGCCATTATAAAGATATATACAACACACAATTACTCATTCCAGCGCGAAACGCCAAAATTTTTTGCGAATTTCAGACCTTTTTTGCAATTTTTTCTTCCAAAAAATCTTTGTACATTCACAAAGACAGTCCCGAAAAAGTCTTTGTACATCGGGAAAAATCTTTGCCGAGTAAGAAAAAAAGCAAACTGTGCAAAAATAGCTGTTTCTGCTATTAAAATTGTTTTGAAACTTACATGAACAGGAAATGGCTTCCAGGTCGCCAAAAAAGTAAAAAAATATCATGAATAGGCATCATCCGGTGCGTAGCGCCAAACAAATTTGAGAAATTATGGTCACTGACGGCCAAAAATCATTGCAAATTGCATATCCATTCCTTATCTCGCCAAATATTTTTGGCCAATGGAGGGGGCGGCCCGCCCCCTTAAATCCGCCCCTGTATCTATCGATTTTTATACCTAAGCAAATACGTAGAATATATACATACTAGGGACCACATACGAATCCCTTTTACGTTTGCATGGCGTTGCTTTATAGCAAAAAGAATCTGAGGTATTAACAGGCACGTAGCTGGCCGTAGTATTTTGGGGGAGGACCAACACCAATTTCGGGGGGGGGACTAAGCCCAAAAAGGCCAAAAATAGCACAAAATAACGTTTAAAAAGTCATATTTTTCCTATCTTTCTGAATTGGGGGGGGTTTCGGACCCCCCATTCCCCCACAGCTATGTGCTTGGGTATTAATAAAAACTAGCGATACCGACCTTCATTTACTCACAGATAACTTTTTCTATAAATAGGATTACGATGGAGTTGGATATTAGCGTGGTAAATAAGAAAAATTGCGCAGCAGCTAAAAATTTAGGCAGGAATCGCTTAGGATGAAAAAATCAACGTCTATATAAAAACTAGGTTACAAATTCATGATCAATCGAACACAATTTATCTTTAACTAATATTAAAAAAGCTTAAAAACAAACAAAAGAATCAGAGTTTAAAAAACAGGGAAGTGTCAGACGGCTGTAAAAATTTAGTAAAATATGCGAATGAAAATACAAAAATTTCATATTTAGGTAAGAAAAAAGTTTTAGTGCAATGCATTAACGTATTTACCCAGAAATTCGGGTAATTTCGACAACGAAGTTGGATATTTGGTCCTAAAAGACGGATCTCGCGGCAATGGCTTCTGCAGAAGAGCATTAAGGCTCTTCGTCACGCCCTTTATTTGTCTTTTTTGATCAAGTACTGCGCTTCGCTCCTGATCGTCGTCATCAGAATTAGGTCTTAAAATTAGTCATCAAAAAAAGTTGAGGGACGAGTAAATTACAGTACGTGATCACTAATGCTAAAAATGAAAAGTCAGATTGGAAAAAATCGGAAAAATTCTCACTAAAAAACTGTAGCTTGTTTTGTGAAATCTAATGCACAATTGACAAGTTAAATAGACGAAGAATTGATTACAAAATCTTTTGTACCTAAAACAACAAAAAAGAATAAATCATAGAAATCCTACTCGTACATGTATGTAATGGCTCGAAATTTCGGGTGAGGGTCCCGGTCATTTTT
This sequence comes from Mermis nigrescens, assembly GCA_036768485.1. Classification (NCBI taxonomy): domain Eukaryota; kingdom Metazoa; phylum Nematoda; class Enoplea; order Mermithida; family Mermithidae; genus Mermis; species Mermis nigrescens. The sequence continues at coordinate 46,601,140 of JAVLUZ010000154.1, read as the reverse complement.
ACGGAAGTATATACCCTTAATTTTGGCCTAAAAACACGTAGAAAAATGGCCAAAAAACGCAAATTTTCTTTTAGAATAGGGGTGTCAAAAATTTTCTGACTTTGAAGGCTTGGAAGACGACCAATCTCGACTGGGGTTATCCCCCTGTAACCTCTGTTACGTGTGTGATTAAAATACAGGGTGGGCCACGTATCTATGACACATTTTATTTTGCTATGGATGGACCAGTTTTCTGTTATAGAACATAAAACTTTGCCAGAATATGACAAAAATATAGGTTTTATTTTATAAGGTTGGACGTTGTCAAATTTCACGGTTTGGGATTCAAGCGCTTCTAATTGAACTCATCATTTTTTAAAATGCAAATAAATTTCGCTATATTTGAGTTGAACTTCCCGGTGCATTTTGACCACAAGTTCACCAAAGTCGTGAATAAAGAAATTTTTACGCCCAGAATAATTCAAGGGGCTCTTCGTCTGCACTTTGGTTATAATAAGCCCCCAAAAGAAAAAAATCGTAAGTTGATGAGTCCGGAAGAATGAGAAGGTCAACGCAGGATGAGTCTTTCGAACATACCTGGGCGTGGAGGGGTTTGGAAGCGTATACACCCATCAGAAAACGAAATACCCCCAGAATTCCGTTTTTGAAATTTTTTGATACCAATGGATAGTGCTCGATGAGAAACGTTGAAAAATTGTGTTTTCTTCGCCCTGCCTCGATTTTTAAACCCATTTTTTGACCTTTGAAAAAATCTTGCACCCACCAGAGCTTTGGTGCCGCCCACCTATGGCCTTGAATCGCTTTTCACGCCTTAGTCACTTTAATTGTTGGTTTATTAAATCTAAAGCATACAAAATGCGATCGTTCAACATTCAGAAATTAAATACCTTCATTGATCATGCTCTCAACGAAGTTGCAATCAAAATGCAACTAAAAGTTCCACTCAACGCCATTTTTGACTCCAACAAATGATGTGATTACGTAAAAGTGCGTCGCGCGTGAACCGTAAAATTTGACGTCAAACTTTGTAAAGTAAGTCATTCATGTTTTCTTTAAATACTGACGGAGTTTTATGTTCCATAGCAAAAAATTGGATAAGCTATACCACAATAAAAATACGTCATAGATACGTGGCCCACCCTGCACATGAGCAGCGCGCAGAATTCAATACGGCAAACTTATATTACTTTAACATGAATTGACGAGTGAACATCGAATGAACTTTCTGCAGCCATTTTCATCTGCATTAGACACTGATTCCCGTGCAAAATGTTTGGAGAAAAAGGGTTTACATCATAAGTGTTCTTGAGGAAATGAGGGGTTCGACCCCCCAGAATTTGAGAGCTTATTAATAAATATGCTAATGAAATGTGTTAATATCCCAAAAAAGGATTTCAGGATAATACGAAAGTCCCACATTTTTTCGACGTCCTCTATTCACTGGGCCTTAAGACTCGAACACGGGAAAATTTCAGCCATATATCTCAGTAAATGCTAATTTGTGGTAGCAAGGCGAGAAACGGTGCAATTCGTAAAAATCTAATAGAAATTCTTTATTTTGTGCGACAGTTATGCTTAACTTCTGACATTAGATGCTCAAAATTACGCAAGAATATAGTTTTTGTACTCTTCAATATCCTCTAATTCTGCATCCGCGGCTGCTCGACTAAACCAATTTTTGTTAACCATTAGACGCGAAAGTCGATATTCCAACGATTCTAATTTAGTGGCCAATTTTATTCTTTGGCGCAAAAACGCCAATAACGTGTGATTAACAGGAAAAATAGGCAAGTCCTGATCTAAAAATGGAAATTTGTAAAACAAAATGATCTGAATACATGGATGTTTACATACGTAACATGTAATCATACACGGGCAATGGCTTGCCTTCCGGATGAACCGGAGCAGTATTTTTTTTGTACAAGGTCCATTTGTACATGTACAAAGATGGTCCCCAAAAGTCTTTGCACATTTTGTGCATGCAAATTTTTGTATACTATATATGGTATAGTAGCGATTTTAGTGTGGTAAAAACAGAATTGTTAGACTTTTGGTAGTGTATTTTAGCTAATTTCTGGGTCTCTAAGGGTAAAAATCACTAAGAATCGTCTTAAAACGGCGCGAAGCGCGAAAAATTTGGCATTTTCCTTTTGAAATGCAATTTCTGCCATTATAAAGATATATAGAACACACGATTACTCATTTCAGCGCAAAGCGCCGAAAATTTTGCGAATTTCACACCTTTTTTTGCACTTTTTGTCGTCTCAAAAATCTTTATACATGTACAAAGACAAAGTACAAAGTCAAAGTCAAAGTCAAAGTCATACAAAGTCAAAATACAAAGTCCCGAAAAGTCTTTGTACATCGGGAAAAATCTTCGCCGAATACAAAAAAAAACACTGATCCGGAGCGAAAAAATTTCGGTTTGTTGCCAGTTCGAATAAGGGTTGTTTTATTATATGACTATTTACCTTCCGATTTTCAAATAAATAATGCTTTCTTTCTGCATCGCAAGCATACGTTTGTTTTATCAGTCCAAGTATAGGGAGTTTACTCGTTTTTGTGGTGCAATAAATACTCACAGCTATAGATTTTTGGAGTGCGCGTTGTGATTTTGCAAATATGTCTAAGTAGTAGATTTGAATTTTTTAAGAAAAATTCTTGTTGATACTCGTCGTAGCCTTGACCATTGATACCGAACGGCCATCGGCTGATACCGAGTTGAGCCCAGTTGAACCCATCGCCCAGGTATGGAAACTTTCAATTTGCAAACTTATGCTGATAATCCTTCCCATCCACCAAAAGTCGGCGTCTTTACTCACAAGTTTTGATTAAAAAATTGTCATTTAGCATTTTCCGGCATTTTTAGTCAAAAATTGAAAACCGGGCTGACCTACCCCACAAAAAATTTTGTGTCGTCGAATACATAAATGCCTAGAATGTTTTCGGATGGATTGCCCACCTTGCTTATACAAATTTCAGTACTTCGCATCAATTAATTATTCAAACCAATCTTTTCTTATGTTAGCCTGGAAAAAAATTCTCCGACTTTTATCAAGAAACAACCTTGACTTTCGCCGAAAAATGAACATTTCTCGATTTTAAAGTAACTACAAACAAATTCTCGGGGATCTGATGGGCAAAACCGCAAAAAATCTTATTCCGGAGGTCTACTGGACTCTGAAGAGGATCATGATTGTCTAAATCCCTACGTACGTCGGCGAATGTTTTTGTAACCAGAATTATAGGTCATAGGTTACGGTGGGTACCATACCTGGGCGTGGGGGTTTGGGGGTATGCACCCCCCGAGAAACCAAAATACCCCTCCCGAAATCAATTTTTGAAAATTTTTTTTTGTTGTTTTTCGCAATTTTTTGATGCCGATGGATAGTGCCCGATAAGAAACGTTGAAAAATGGTGTTTTTCGTCATATCACCATTTTTAAGGCCATTTTTTGACCTTTAAAAAAATCTTGCACTCCCCCAGAACTTTGGTGCCGCCCACCTATTGTGGTTACTTTATCTTCCTTCGATATTGTACGAAAGCGACTCTATTAAGCAATTAACAAGTTGCAACATTGTACTTCCCGGGATTCTCTATAAACATTCAAATCTCTTGCATTATTACCCTGACAAAACATTGCATTTTTGCGTCGGAAAATCATAAAATGTTAGTTAGTTTGTCCGGTCGTTTTTCTGCTCATACATTTTTTCGACACTTCGGTTTTCGCTTTGGTGTGCATCTTGATACGGTGATCATAGTACAAGCGACGGCAATTGCCAATGTTGGAACTGGTTTTATTATTAAAATAATTCAGTCTTAGCCGCACCATTGCCTATCAAGCTAAATCTAGTTTCAATCTTATCTGCATTAGTCACACTGGGAATCCGGCAGACTAATTAATTTAATCGACTTTTGCTGAAATTCTAATTCAGCATCTAAAAGTCATAGGAAAAATGCAGTCAAACGCAGTGTTTTTTTTGTACAAGGTCCGTTTGTACTTGTACAAAGATGGTCCCCAAAAGTCTTTGTACGTTTGGTACATGCAAATTTTTTTATACTATAATATGGTACAGTAGCGATTTTAGAGTGGCAAAAGAGGGTTTTTCGACCTTTGGAAATGTATTTCAGCTAATTTCTGGGTTTCTGACGCCAAAAATTACTAAAAATTGTCTCAAAACGGCTGAAAAATTGACATTTTTACGTTCTAAATGCGAATTCTGCCATTTTAAAGAGATATATATTGTCTCCGCTATGCAAAAAGGTGCTACATCCACTTTTTGCGATTTTGAGAAAAACGCATTTAAAGTTTTATACGGGGTATGAAATCTGTGCATATTGCGACAAATGGATGCTCATTTCTCAATCAATATTTGAGATTTGGGGCTAGAATTTTTTTAGTAGACAGAAAATAGTCTGGAGTAATCAAAATTGCATGTAACTTAGTTTTTGCAAAAAGCGGATGTAGCACATTTTGCGTAGCGGCGACGATTAATTTTTGGGAATTTCACACCTTGTTACACTTTTTGTCTTCCCAAAAATCCTTGTACATGTACAAAGACGGTCCAGAAAAGTCTTTGTACATCGGGAAAAATCTTTGCCGAATACAAAAAAAACGTGATCAAACGGAGAACTAAGATTAGACGGACATTGCTTCTAGTTTCTATCGGGCCAGTAAACTGACTAATCGTTCTCAGATTGCTTTCGTTCTTGTCGGTTTTGTTTAGTCCCCGGAACAAAGCTGAAAACTTAGCGAATTCCACTATGAGCCGGTGACATACATTACCTAAGTACTTGTATAACAATCACTAAGTACAATAAAATCAAGCCAAGCATTTTTTCATGGCCATTCATGTGTTTATGAAATACACCGCCCAAACAAACATATCGTTCTGGAAAAAAATCACATTTTCGGAATGAACAAATGCCACCTATGTAAGTGTGTAGCTTGAAATTTTTAGCAGATGAAACCGGCTGAACTTTTTAGAACAAGCTACTTATTGAAATAAAGAATTTATAAAGTTAAAATTGTACCATTTATTTTAAATAAGAAAATTAATTAATCGATACTTAATTAATTTAATATATCAACAATGACGAATGTCAGAAATCTAAAAATCAAGAGCTTTTAAATAAATATTTTGCGAAAAAATTTTTTATAAAAAATTTGCATTTCGGAAATTAGCCTGTACAAGCATCAGAGAGATTCCCTTGTTCAACACTTTACAGTCACATTGCGAAGCATAAAGTAAAGATTAAAAAAATTCATATCTAAATTTCAAAAATGTTAATAATTTTTTAAAATTTTTTTATTAAATAATTTTTTTCACATTTTTTTTAAATATTTTTGATTATTTTTTTTCAAAATTTTTTTATTAATATAGCCGAGCTGATCTCTGTTCAGAGTCTGGCATATCTTTCTGTAGTTAAGAGCGTCCTGTCCATCGACCATCATAATACTCAACCCTTCCTTGCATGCTCTCGCTGTCCGGCCACTTCGATGAATGTAGACCTTGAGTTGTAAAACACATGCGTACGGTGAATCGATGCTTTTTAAGCATACTGGCTTTAAATTTTAAGAGGAGTAGTCGGCTATTTGGGAAATTAAATAGTCTAAAAATCTTTTCACTTCAATTTAAACTTTTTTGACTAATGCATAGTTTAGAAAAGTGAACATGTACGAGAAATAAATTCTTTCTTATTCTTACCCAGTGTTTTTTGTATTCGGCAAAGATTTTTCCCGATGTACAGAGACTTTTCGGAACCGTCTTTGTACATGTACAAAGACTTTCGGGAGGACAAAAATTGCAAAAAAGGTCTAAAATTCGCAAAAATTTTCGGCGCTTAGCACCGATATGAGTAATTGTGTTATATAAATCTTTATATTGGCAGAAATTGCATTTGAATTAAAAATGTCGAATTTTTCGGCGCTTCGCGCCGTTTTAAGACGATTCTTAGTGATTTTTGCCCTTAGAGACCCAGAAATTAGCTAAAATACACTACCAAAAGTCGAAAAACTCTGTTTTTACCACACTTAAATCGCTACTATGCCATATTATAGTACCAAAAATTCGTGTGTTCAAAATGTACAAAGACTTTTGGGGACCATCTTTGTACATGTACAAACGGACCTTGTACAAAAAACACTGTTCTTACCACTTTAAATCAGGTTTCGAGGCTTTATATACACGAAACGAGAAATTTTGTTGATACTTTCACTCTTTCCTCTTAAAAGACTTTACACTTTTATAATTGCGCGATCTAGAAAAGTCTTCGTCGTATCAGCATAAACGACTCTATTAAATACATAAATAACCACCGGGTGCAGTATTTTCTTACCTCCGCGGTCCTGGGTACTTGATAATGTAATACATGATCGATATTCCTGATATCTAATCCTCTAGCGGCAACATCGGTAGCCAGAAGAATAGCCTCTTTAGATTCTAAAATTAAATAAAAAAATGGAACATTTAAAAAGGAGGAGCTGCAAAAACGTGCGTTTTCAGACCACTTTACGCAGGCACGTATCTCTGGTGGGAATGGAAGGGTCGGACCCCCAAAAACTCCAAAAAAATCGGAAAAATACGTCTTTTTAAACGTTATTTTGTGCTATTTTTAGCCTTTTTGGCTTAGTCCCCCAAAAAAGGACGGCTAGCTACGTGCCTGATTTTACAATGTTTCCATTGTGGCGGAATGTACATAAAACGTATGTACATTATGCGTGTAACGGAGAGAAGGATGGGGGATAAACCCAATTAAAGTTAGTCGTAACCCGTCCCTGAGCTTGGAAATTATTGACCCCTATTTTTAGAAAAAATTTAATTTTTTGGCCATTTTAGATGCTTTTGGCCAGTTTTGGCCAAAAATTAAGGTCATCTACCATAGCCCCCCCTAAAATGGCTGGGGATCCCCGCCTGAAATTTTGAGCCGTTACATACATACATGATGTACATGCGTAATAAACAAAAAATCGATCTTCTAATAAGATTTGCGACAATGCCGATCGATTCCGAAAATTTCTCCAGGTTTTTCAATCGTTGCTTCTGCTGCATTTGCGCATTAAGCAGCAGAGGAGCGAAAAGTAAGCGTGATAGTAAATTTTTCAAACGCCTTGAACAATCAATGCTGTTTGTGAAGACCAAAGTCCGTCCTGGATAGTTCGTCAAAAAGTAGTAGAGGTAAGTATCCTGAAAAGGGAACAAAATCCATCCGTATTTTCCTAAACAATATGAATAAATTTGACTCAGAAGAAATAACGCGGAAAATTATGTATCAAGCAAGGAATTGAGACTTAAGGTCAATAATGATTTACTAAAAAAGTAAGTATTCAAGAATACAGTAGTAAATTGTAAAAACGAATTGTTTGTGTGTAAAAATGAAACAGAACAGGCAGAAATCAATCAGACCCCAGCACTACGTCCCGATTCCTTTTTTATATTACACTTATTGTATTAATTTATTATATTTATCATAATCATTTATTTTGCTCTTATATTTTTTATATTCCTTGTTTCATATGTATTTTTAGCTTTAATATCTTTATTTTTTTCCAGTTTCCTGGTGCTGAAAAAGAACACAGCACAAAACTACGTTGGTGTAAAAACCAGCTTCATTCGAAGTTCGTCGATGATTTAGAGCATTTTTGCGGGAACGCTCATTTTGTTTTCTCCGTTTTTTGCTTTGATTTTATCTGGCTACGCTCTTCGAAACTTCCATTTGAGATGTATTTTGATTCGATGTTTCTACATATCATTCGGAGCGTCAAATATTTTCTTTATTTTCAATCAACCAATCCCAGCTTTTCGAAAAAATCGGAAACCAAAAATTAAGACTTCGCTAATTTCTGATTAAAAATCTGCCTCGCAAAGCTATAAATTAACAATATTTTCTCTGAAATTTCTAAGGAGACGTCAAGCCCATGAACCCAGAGACCATTGTGTATGAGGTACACTACATATGTATGTACAGGGTGAGTCACCTACATAACTATCCATCGTGTTATTTGGTCATAAATTCTCCAATATTCGTCAATCTTGATCAGTTTATAAAATGTCCTCCAATAGCATTATAAACTGTCAAGTTTCAGTAAATTGAAGCATTACAGCTTTTGCAATAACAATTTTCGTGGTTGATACTTTTGAATCAACTTTTGTCCTACTGTTTTTTTTGAGTCAGTAAATTTTTTCGAATTTTGTTTCATCCAAATTTTTTACTTCTCTAGGTGATAATTACGTTGTCTTTATTAGCCATTGAGTTACCACTGCCATTTAATTTAGCTTGATAAGTATAAAAACCGGATAAAACAAAATTTGAAAAGTTTAAAAGACTTGAAACAAATCAAGCAAGCAAAATCTGATTAGAAAGTACCGGTTACAAAAATTGTTATTGCAAAAGCCATAATCATCCAATTTCAATGAAACTTAAGAAGTTTACAATGCTATTGGACGTGTCACAGGCCCGTAACCAGGATTTTATTTCGGGGGGGCCGAAAATTTTTGAGGCCAGATTATCTCGAGGACCATTAGGAGATAGGCGAAAATAAAGACGGTTTTGAGCGTATCTCGGCGAGCTCTATACGATGGTGAAGAAAAATTTCAACAAAAAAATTAAAAAGTTTTTACTTTATTCCATATTGATATACAGCAAATTTATCATTTAAGCTGATTTCTCATCACTTAATCGACGAATTATTTCTTATCTCTTGCCTTTATACTTGATCCTTGTGATTTACAGAGGAAAACAATACGGATAACGAGAATGATTCGGCGCCAAGCGCCGAAAAAATTGACATATTCTGCATGTCAAGTTCGAATTTGAGCGATTTTGAGCGGGTCAGAAGACAAAAAACCTATATAAACAACAAATACGGCGCGAAGCGCCGGAAAAATTTCATGTTTTCCATGTCATAACTCAAATTCGAGCTGTTTTGAGTGAGCTAGAAGGCAAAAACTATAGCTAAACAATGGATCCGGCGCGAAGCGTTAGGAAAAAATTGACATACTCTCTAAGTCTAACTCAAATTTGAGCGATTTTCGGCGGTTTAGAAGACAAAACCTCACATAAACAATAAATCCGGCGCGAAGCGCCGGAAAATTTTGAGCTTACTAGCTCAAAAGTACGCTAAACAGCCTGCTTCGCGCGGTGTTTCAGACCGACTTCGCCAATTTTTCATTTTTTCCTTTGGGGGACCCTTGGGAAAAACAAAAATTTTTTCCTATTTCGGGGGGGGGGGCCCCCCGCCCCCTGGATACGGGCCTGACGTGTCATATGTAAATTGTTAAAGTTTCGTCAAAGATTGGACCAATATTGAAGAAGTTATGACCAAATAACACCAGTGGCGGATCCAGGATTTTCCTAGAGGGGTACCCCAAGGGGGGGGGGAGCCGAATCCTGACTCCGGGCGTAAAAATTGGCCATTTTAACCCGAAAATTGCTCAAAAATCCTGATTTTGCGCACTATTTAGGGACCCCAATGGGGGGGGGGGGGGGGGGTTGGGCGGCCGCTCCCCTCGATCCGCCCCCTGAATAACACTATGGATAGTATAGTTAGGTGACTCACTCTGTATGTTTTTTGTGATTATCATCAAGACGTGCCCGGAGAGTTTTCGTTTCTCAACCATCATTAAATGTGTTATTAATAATGATTGTAGTCTTGTTTCTTTTTAATTCATCAAAATATTGAATCAATATAAAAAATTATTAAATTAATTATTACATTTCAGCTTTTAATATGAATTACGATTTAGGTATCTGAATTAAGATATAGTGAATTGTGATTCATTGCAGCACTAGCATCATTAAACAAATCGAATTATGAGATAAACCATTTTGCTACAGTATCCTTTTCTTCCAGCGTATCACATATAATACGCGCCTCGGTTAAAGAATCGGCCGTCCCGAAACTTTTCGTCAAGTCAATGACTTTTCGCTGCTCTCGCAAACGAGTTAGCGCAACTAGCATTTCTGTATAATTTTCAAAGACCAAATTATATCATCATACAGGGCTGCATCCACGATCCGACCAAAAGGAGGCAGAGAATGCACGGACCCAACATGGATTCGTTTATATCTCGGAAACTTCGTAAGGGATAGATTGCAGAAACAGCATTTATCGACGTTTTTTCGACATGCTCTATCCATTAGGATCATCAAAATTCGAACTTTTTGGAAAATTTCTTACTTAGCTTAAAAGGCTATTGAATAAGTCATTTTTCAATCGTGCTTGGGCCAAATCATAGGTGCACAAGATCATCCCAAAGATACAAAATGGTAAATTTAACGCTCCCGATTTTTTCGCTGTCTAAACTGATCAAAATGGTCAAAATAGCCTATAAAACGTTTTTTCATGTTAATATCGCATTTCAAAAGCAGAGTTCATTTTGACTGCATTCTATCACTTTTAACGCACTAAAAAATGCAAAAATTTATCAATTTTGGGCGCTTTTTTGAGTACAAAATACTTAAAGTACTAATCTGGCGCGAAGCGCCAGAAAAATTTGACGTTTGTTACTGCTTTTGACCTCAAAAATGATGCAAAAAACGTTCCATCGGCTCAAAATCGCCGGACAATACCTGTCCGGCCTGACCCTCCAGAAGGAGATGGGGTAATACCTAGTGATCGACCGGGCTCAAAAAATACCGGGCCCGGTCCCGGGCCCGGAAGCTTTGCTGCCGGGCTTGGTACCGGGCCGGGCTTATATACTAACAACATGCCTTGCTTCCAATATAATGTTATGCATAAGATACATATTTAGACCGATTTTTCATTTGTTATTTGTCAAACGCAAGGCTTACTGCTGTATCAAGAAGATTTTTGAATTGTAAGCTCTGTTAATTATTCAATCTTTCTAAAAATAAATAAGTAGTTAGCAAGGATTTTGGTAGCATTAATCAGAAAGCAAGAACAAAGTTTTTTAATATAATAGCGCACAATTCCGATTATTAAAATGCACGTGCAACTAAGCACGGTTTGAAAAAGCACAAGGTTTCATGTAGATATTTGAGGAAATTGAGCATTAAATTTATGCATTCAGACATAACAGCGACTATGATATGGTCGGATAGAAGATATGCTGTTTGGATTTTAGAACTCAAACTATAGCGTACATTGACATCAATGGAAATTGTGTAGTGTATAGGATAGGACACGTATTGAAGCCATAGGCGCTAGCGGGCGGAGCATTGGGGGCACAAGCCCCCCAGATTTTTCAGAAATTTTTGTTGGATTTTTCGAGTGTAATAATTGTGTCCAGAAAATTGAGTTCAAAAAAGGCAAAAACGTCAAAAAATTTTCCGGCGGCTTCGCGCCGAAGTCTCTATTATTATTTATTGTTGCTTCGTTTGTCTTTCTTTACGAGGACAGGACACATAATTCTCTTTTAAATGAAAAGAAATGGCCAAATTATTGCATGACTTTGCGCATTTTTCTGTTTTCTGAATTATATCTTGTTAATAAGAAGGCCACAAATGGGCCTGAAAACGATAAGAAAGAAATCGTCATTGATACATCTTTTTTATATCTTATTCGCAGCACCCTTTGCTGCGCTTTTTTACGCAGAGGTCGAAAAGCGCATTTCAGCTCAGGAATCTTGTACAATGTAGGACTTCATCAATTTTTGAGTGTTTTGAGCTTAATTTAGAACCGAGATTTGGCCGATTTTTGCGAAAATTTTTAGCGATAGTATTTAACATTAGAAATGCTTTTTTTTTGCCAAAATTTTCTAGGGGCGATTGATCGCGCCACCGCAGCCCCCCCGCCGTTAAATCTCGTTGTACATGTGCAGCGAGATTTTTGGGAGGACGAAAAGGAAAAAGGGGTTCGCCGAAATTAATTTGTCTGTTCTGTATGATTTTAGCGGTATAAATTGTATTTAAAGAGCTAAAACGTCAAAATTTTCCGGCGCATGGCGCTGCTGGATTATTGTTCTTTCTTTTTGTAAAGCTTCAGCATTGCATTTGATAGCCTAAATCAGGCAAAATATCACAGAATATTAGTATTCATAGGCTACAAAATGTTAAGGACAGCAAAAATATTACTAAATTCCTTGGTGCTTTTCGCCTCTTATGATTTCCGAAGTGTTTGTCAATAGACCGTAAATTCTACATGAAAACGGTAAAAAATTTCAAAAATTTCCGGCGTTTCGCGCTGATTAATATTTTCGTATTCCTGATTGTCAGAAACCCATAAATTAGCTAGGCTACACTACTAAAAGGTCGAAAAACTCAATTTATCATAGGTGCATAACGTTACTAACATTCAATGCAAAATTAGTCTTAAAAATTTTTGTGTATGCCCCCCAAACCAAAATCCTGGCTACGCCTCTGATTGAAGCGTTGTATAGAAGATGAATGCACATATGAAGTTGACAAGTATATGATAATGAGCAGGTGGGCAGAAGTAAGGCAAATGGATTTAAATAGAATCACAGGCTAGCAAATTCGTAAGAAATACATCAACAGCTGAAATAGTAAACGTCTAAAATATTAACGATAATTATTTGAGGCCCGGTGGTTTTCAGCCGGGCCCGAGCCTGGGCCTGCTACGACCGGCCGCCGGACCCGGGTACCCGGTCGATCACTGGTAATACCCCCTTACCCCCTATGTGCATGTACATATGGCCAGAGTTATAGAAAATATTAACTTGAAGATTTCGCGACAATGACATGAGATTTTTCCATCCTTCCGAGCATTAACCCACCTTTCCAAAAAATTTTTTCGGTCAAGGGGGGGGCGCGGCCGCCCCCTCCCTTCCGCCCCTACGGCCCTGTCATCATATATAAATATATGATTATTTTTCATTTTTAATTTACGGAAAAGTGAATGAATTAAGGAATCGGTTAATGAAATGAACTGCATAAATTAAGAAATTAAATCTTAATAGACTTTTCTAATTTCGAATAAAAGGTTAACTTTTGAATTCTCATTCAAATTTGACTATTTTCGAAATGAATACAAGAAATTTAGCTATCAGAAAATAGTCGTTGACAAAATCTCGGTCCATTCCAAATAAATGAAGTAAATAAAATTAATAAGAGTATAAAGTTTAATGCATTTAATATGATTTAATACAACTATAAAATGCTATACGGATAAGATTATGATAAATATAGAATAAAAAAAGAAAAGTAATAAAATATACAACATAAAATAGAAAAAATAAAAATTTGTGGATAAAAAATTTGGAGAATATTTGCTCCAACGACGTACCATTCCCACCCACAGAAGTTGAGATTTTCATTTCGTCTAACATTACATGATATTTGAAGTCCTTATAAGTAATTTACGTTTAAAAAAATGACTTGATGTCAAGACAAAATTTCTGGCCATGATTAGTCTGATACGGCTCGCATACATGCAACGGCTCAAATTTTAAGTATGGCGATCGGCAATATTTCAGAAGTGGGAATGGCCTTCTTTTTTTGGTTAAAATGATAAAAACGTCTGAAATGACTAAAACTGAAATTTTTGCACAAATATTGAGAGGTTGAAAATTTTGCTATCCGCTAGGGATGTGTGGGTTCAACCGGAACCGGAACCGGCTAGAACCGACCATTTTTTGGAACCGGAAGCAGAACCGAGAACCGATTATTTGATTTTCTAAGAACCAGAATCGGAACCGATTTCTTGATTTTCTAAGAATCGGAACCGATCTTTTTTGGAGTCGGTTATCGGTTAATTAAAAATATAGTTAAAAATCAACTTCATAAAATTTAGTGAAGACATAAAGCAGCGATTCAATCTTTTATTGCCCAAAAGTTTACAGATTAAAACTTTGTATGCAAATTTTGTTCCGGGTAAATTATGTCTTAAAAATAATAGTCGTTCTGCTTTTTCGCCATGTAGCCTGTTTCTGAGAGGGTTGTAAATGATTCCAGTGCCACTGAACAGCTTTTCAAAAAATACACCAATTTACGAATTCTAATAAGCAAAGAATAGTGGTAACATATTCTATTCAAGAAACAAATACATAGATAATATTCAGTGATTCATAAGTAAATTGCCAACTAGATGTAAAACTTGTTCGAACGTGCAATTGCCAGATTGAAACGACTTCCTGAATAATTCATTTTTCGATTATATCGGCATATGTTTCCGTGAAGTCAGGCTATCAAGAGCGTACATACTTCAACACAGGAACCGAGAACCGGAACCGGAACCGACGGTTCTCTAGTTGAAGAGCCGGAACCGGAAACGGCGGTTCCAACTTACGCAATAACCGGAACCGGAGTTCTTGTTTTTGAAGAACCGTAACCGGAATCGGAACCGAATTTTTCGGAAAACCTGGAACCGGAACATCCGTACAATACGCCATCTTTTTCAAACAAAGTTGTTTAAATTACAAGATTAAACCGATAACTGACTATGATTTATGCATAGTGATTAATTAAATTTTATATAAATTAATTTAAATTAAATTTAAGCAAATTTAAACCAACCAATCTTCTGCTTTGGAGTCATCTTTTTCGTTTCTGTCTTCGATGCTAATCTCTTAGGCGGAGCATGCACAAAAGCTAAGGTAGCCGAAAAGACAAAAGTCTGCCTCAGTCGATGATTCTCTTCGCTAAACAAACAAATACTTGGAAACTTGCGACAAAAAAATTTTTACTCCCTTCATTTATGTACGTATGTATTTACCTGTTTAAAAAATCAAGAATCATCGACAATTCTTGAAAATGTCCTTTTTCGACCATTCTATCGGTTTCATCGATAACCAAGTATTCAATTTCGGATAATCGAGAAAGTGGCTCACAGCCCTGCAACCAGTGCCAAAATAAAATAAGGACACTACATGATAGAAAACATAGAAAGCTGTTAACAACAATCATATTCAAATAAAACAATAAAACGTTTAGTGAGCACAAATTTTTTAAGCCCCCAAGAATTCGCAATTTTCAAAAAAAATCGTAGAAAATGTGCTGTTTTAAATATCTTTATCAACCTGCTTGATCGAAAACGTCGATTTTCGGCGCTTCGCGCAATACACTCAATTTCTGACCATATTTTCTTAATTTTGTTCGAATTTATTCGAAATTTCCTGATTTTTGTTCCAAAAATGTACAAAAGCATCGTCAGAAACGCCAAAAAAAATGGAGTTCTTGACGCGTAGCCAACACTTTCGAGTCCAAAAAACACTTTTAATTTCCATGTGTGCACGTCTGTTGAACACACAGATAATCTACGACAAATTTTAAGAAGCGAGACCCTTTGATCCAACAAGTTAAAAGTGAGACTGAACGAGAAACAAATATTTGAGGGAGGTCAACTTCTTAGTTTTGACTAGAATGCGACTTTTACTCTGAACCTTTCGATAAAATTCGAATGAAGATCGACTTTTCTGATGTTATGTAGCTTTCTTTATTTCTTACCTATGTATAAATAAGCATTTTTCTAGCTTAAATCTGGAGATTTGGACCGCTCTTAAGTGTGTTTGACAAAAAATCAAAAGCTAACAATTGCTCGTGTCAATCCTAACTTTTATAAATGGCCATATATCCCGAATCTTGAATTGTTAAGGCATTGAAGATGGGACATGACCGATTTAGGAAAAGAATACTAAGTGCCCTATTTTGATATGTAATAGTAAGCTGGTACAATAATACTTTTCATACATGCAACAAAGGGAGATGGGAATCCCCGCCCAAAGTTGTTCATCCCTGATCCCCCAGAGCTAGAAAATTTTTGACCTACGACTTTTGAGAAAAACTGCGTGTTTTTAGTCGTTTTCGGGTAATTTAGACGTTTTTTAGAAAAAGTGAAGGCCATTTACCTCCCCCTTAAGAATAATCTAGGACCCTCCCACCAGAAATTTCGAGCCGTTACATTTGCATGTATGATACATGTGCAAATATACGTCTATTTTAATTATACACCTGAGGAATTGAGGAGTCCAAGTAGACGTATGTATGTATGGAACGGATATTTTGGCAAGTCAAGGCTAAAAATAGACGGAAGACAAAACTTTTGCAGCGACTTTTAAATCAACTAAAAACAATAAAAAATGTAATTTTTGTCGTATTTCTTCATTAACAAGCCCTCGAAAGCCCCAACCGCCTAAGCTCTCATGGGGCAAGCATATATACATCTTTCATCATTGCCCAAAGTCGTCCGGGTGTAGCTACCAGAATATGCGGCTTTTGTTTTAATAATCGCTCCTGCTTCTGTATTGAAAGTCCACCCACTACAACAGCAACCTGAAATCAATATGTACACATGCATAATTCAATTTACAGCTGGTACATCCGTACACAAACTGCCACTAAACTCGAGAAAAATTCGAAAAACAACAACAAATTCATTAAAATTAGGACGCAAATATCCCGAGATTTATAGGTACATATGTACGAAAATGAGACGTCCAGTGACGTCCACGTATCCTTTATCTTTTAATACTGATCTATTCATAACTCATAACATACGTTCACGGGAGAGGGATGAACCCAGTTTCCTTAGGAAAGGGAGGGGAAAATGATTAATTTTTACGGCTAATTATAGCGCTAGAATGATGGGTTCATGTTGATTTTTTAGATATTTTCGTCGTTCCATTAGCCACCCGGTGTTTTTTTGTACAAGGTCCATTCGTACATGTACAAAGATGGTCCCCAAAAGTCTTTGTACATTTTGTGCATGCAAATGTTTGTGTTATATAATATGGTACAGTAGCGATTTCAGTGTGGTAAAACAGGTTTTTCGACCTTAGGTAGTGTATTTTAGCTAATTTCTCGGTTTCTGACGCCAAAAATCAATAAAAATTGTCTCAACCATTCTAAATGCAAATTTTGCCATTTTAAAAATACATATTCTTACAGTTTTTGTCATCCAAAAAATCTTTGTTTATGTGCAAAGACGGTTCTATAAAGTCTTTGTACATCAAAAATCTTTGCCGAATACAAAAAACCGTGAACCCCACCCCCGTCACAATCAGTAAAATGCTTTAATTCGTTTTATTTTACTCTTCTCGAATATCCGTGATTAAGTCGGCGTGAAAAAAATGATAATAAGAATGATGGAATGACTCGGACTACCAAATACGCACAAAACAATGGAGAAAAAGTGTCTAAATGAATGAATGGACAGAGTACTACTCAAAAAATACTTCAGATTATACTCTTGGGCACTTCCCGTCCAGAACAGCAAGCATTTGAATTGCGTCGTAGTATGTACCAACATATAGGTTTGCACATACATGGGCGTACATGCGGGAAGGGCGGCCACCACTTAGCCCAAAAATAATTTTGGAGAGGTAAGGAAACGCATGAAAATTGGCATCTTTTTATCGAAAAATCTCAAAATTTTCGTCGCTTCACGCCGTAGAATCATTATTTTTCGTTAATTAAGGCCCAAGCGCGGCAACAAACGTCATTTTTCATAGCTTACTGAGATAAAATAAAATTCTTCTCAAAAAGTTCGAATTTTATGAGCTTAACAGGCAGAGCATGCTCGGAAACGTCAGGAAATGCACTGTATTTGGTGCCCCAGCGAACACATCCCGAAATGTAGGATCACCGATTTCGGATCGCGCCCCCACCCCTTGAAAAAATCCTGCGTACGCCCCTATGTATATACATTCAGTTCAGATGATCATAAATGTATTAGGGGAATAGGGGGATCCTCGACCCAAAATCTGGCGCCCCAGATCACCCAAAATCATAATTTGTTGACCCCTTCCCCCAATTTTCAACAAAGAATTAAAATTTCTGGCCATTTTTATGTTTTTTTGTCAATTATGGGCACGAATTGAATGAAGGCCATCTATCCCTCCAATGGCCGACTACCGCCTCCCAAAAATTTCAGCTGTTACATACCAACAGATAAAAGTACGCATATGTTGAAACAGTGTTTCAATCACACCTAGAACCGGTTGCAGATAGCTCCTCGGAGTTCTAGGAGTAGAGTGACTTGCAGATGTCGCAGGTAATTTAATTTTTAGGCTAAAATTACTGTGGACAGGTAGGAGTAGAAACCTAATTTCTAGCAGTTTGGTTTTAGCTCATGAACTCCTAGACATAAGCAACTGGGCCCTAAGCAATACCCGATTTCGACTCGTCTTCGGAACAGGCTATGTTTTGTACAGTGAAATCAGAAAAATCCCAGTTTTCAACTAGGATTACAGCTTTTTAAAGCTGAACGACTACTTTCAGTACAGAGAAAATCCGGTTTTGGGCCTGGACAACCACTAACTCCGGGTCAGGCAATAACACTACTGGAACTCACCACTTTTCGGAGCTTAACAATCAGTTTTTAAATTTGGACGATATCTTTATCGCCGTAAATTGGACAACCGGGCACTACTTTTTAAATCAGGACTATCAACTTATTTTATTGAAGGTTGAACAACGATTCGTGATCATTTCAAACGATAAATACTCGTATATACATGAATATATTAAGAATGAACGATTCGTACAACAAAAGTTATTTTAAAATTACATCGCACTATTTATTATTAATTTTAAAAACAGTTCAAAACGATTGAAGGCTTAAAAATGTTTCAAAATATGGAAAAAAAGTTTAAAACATCGCTAAAGGCAAAAAAAGTTCTAAAAACTTTGAACACAACCAAAAAAGATGCAACTTCATACCGTATGATAGGTAGGGTAGGCAAACAGAAAAAATCGAAATTAGCGATTTTACCTTTAAGTCGGTGTACTTCAAAATCGACTTTATATGATTCCTGATTTGTATCGCCAATTCTCGAGTGGGCGTCAAAATGAGAGCCTTAATACCTTTTGCATTCGCCCTATTATTCAACAATGCTTGTATGATCGGCAAGCTGAACGCCAATGTTTTTCCACTGCCCTGAGGCGTAAATAAAAGTAAGGGATAGATATTTGAAAATGCTGAACGGAACACTTGCTAACAGACACGCATAGCACGGAATTCGGGGGGGGGGGGTTGGAATTTTGAACTGCTTTTTTAGGGGCCAAAAATGGTAGATACCAGACATGCACAGCATTGGAATTCTGAAGAGTGGATGAAATTCAAAAGTACCTATTTTGGACCCAAAAATAACCCAAAAATAATAGGTTTGCGTCAAGCGCATAGTTTTTCGGCGTTTATAACGATGCCTTATCTTTCAAGAGCATAAAAACATAAAAAATTTTAAAAAAATCAAAAAAATCGAAAAAAATGAGCAAAATATATTCAAAACATGAGTATTTATACGGCGCAAAGCGCCGAAAATTTGGCACTTTTAATTAAATAGATACCTAGCTAAAACCGCTTGAAAAAGCGCATTTTCTATGAATAAAATCACGAATTCTGGAGGTGGGGTGAAAAAATTTTGGGGGATTGTGTACAGTGTATACGCGTCAAAAACATCGTTTTTCAGGGTTTCTGACGACGTTCCATTTTTCTAAAGGATAAAAACTTAAAGAAACTTCGAAAAAAATCAAAAAAGTCTAACAAATTGAACAAAATATAGTAAAAACATAAGTACATGGTGCGAAGCGCCAAAACTTTGACATTTTTGAGCAAAATAGATAAAGCTTAAGAAATACCTTTTTTTAGGAATTTTCAGGATATTCTCGAAAACTTTCAAAAAATCGCGAATTCTGGGGTGGGGTAAAAATGCCCCGACCCCTAGATTATGTATAGTTGCGAATCATAAGCACACGCACAAAAGGTAATTAAAACCGTCATTTATTTACACCGGGCAGTCTAAATACGGAAAAATTTAAAATTATAATTTTTTTAAAAACGATTCATTCAATTTAAAATTATAAGCTTTTTAAAAACGACTTATTAATACTGCGCAGACCATATCCCGAAAACTTTTGAGAGCTTATTCGAGCATTTCATCTATCCTACATATCGGCTTTTTCTAGATCCTTAGTCAAGGAATACAAACATCATCTTTATCAAAAAACTACATAGAAAGAAAGAAAAACAATTTCCTTGCTAAATTTAATTTATTTAATTGTCTAATTATTTAATCATTATTTTTTGAAACTTACTATCGATAGCATTGGAACAAATATGCACATACCTGGGCAATGGATTTTGGTTCTGAAGGTACCGGGGTCCCTTTTGTTGAGGTTGGTTGGTTGGCTGTTTGGTTGGTTAGTTGGTAGGTTGGTTGGCCGGTTAGTTGGTTGGTTGGTTGGCTATTTGATTGGTTGGTTGGCTAGTTGGTTGGTTGGTTGTTTAATTGGCTAGTTAATTGGTTGGTTGGCTAGTTGGCTGGTTGAGCGGTTGGCTAGTTGGTTGGTTGGTTGGTCGGTTGTTTGTTTGGCCAGTTGGTTAGTTGTTTGGTTGGGTAGGTGGTTGGTAGGTTGTTTGGTTGGCTAGTTGGCTGGTTAGTTGGCCGGTTAGTTGGTTGGTTGGTTGGTTGTTTGGCCAGTTGGTTGGTTGGCTAGTTGGCTGGTTGGTTGGCCGGTTAGTTGATTGGTTGGTTGCTTGTTTTACTCACTTTTTTATTTTTGGGTCAAAAAATTCTAACCCCCTCAATCAAAAACTGTTTTTTCTGGCGCCACCCAGCTGGGGTTCTGAAGGTACCGAAGTGCCTTCTGGCGCCACCCGGTGGCGCGGGTGGCGCGGCATTGCCCAGCTATGAATATGCATGTGCGTTTTTCTGCGGACAAAGAAGGCAAAAAAAGTTGGTTTAATAAATGTGATCGACAAAGTGGCGTGATAAGTCGATAAAATCTAAAAGCTTAATCGTGGAAAGAAAAATGGATCAAACAAAAGTTAGAATAAATAAATAAAATTACTAAAAATGTTAATGCTAAACGCTGACTAATATTAATAGTGCCTATTACTCATGAGACATTACAGTACTTACTTATATGTTAAATTCTTTATAAATTTTTCTTCATCTTTATACATAGTTTTTCTTTTACTTTTTTCTTATTTTTTTATTCTGTTTAGTTTTTATGTTTATTTATAAAAATAGAGAAGCAAACAGAAATAAAGAAAAAAGTATTAACGGTTCAGAATTTTGAGTAGGGGGTGAGCAGTTGAGCCATTTAAAGAGGATGAGGTCAGGAGATCTCTTTCTTTTCGTCAAAAATTGCAAGAAAGTACCCGAAAATGACCTAAAAACGCAAGTTTTCTCCCACGCGCGGGAAAAGAGAGGAGGGAGCTAAAATATGAATTTTTGGCGGATAGTCGGATGAATGAGGGAAAACTTCCTAATTTTCCCCGTTCTTATTACGATACCGTCTCTGCAGCGCCCAAAATATCCAATCGATCACGGATCGCAGGCAATAGGCACTGCTGTTGAATAGGAGTCGGTTGAATGAAATTTTGCTCCTCCAATGCTTTTAAAAGTGCATCAGATAGACCGAAGGTAGACCAGGCATATAAGAGATCAGCAGGAGCTAAAACTAAAATCAGGAATCAAAGTCGAGTAAAACCAATCAAATACAACTATACAACAGTACAAATCAATAGGCACGTAGCTGGCCGTCCTATTTTGGGGGACCAACGCCAATTTTTGGGGGGACAAAGCCCAAAAAGACTAAAAATAAAACAGAATAACGTTTAAAAAGTCCTATTTTACCGATTTTTCTGGATTTTATTCCCCCCAGAGAAATGTGCCTGCATATCAAAAATTTAAGGCCGAAAGTCACCGACATTCATAAAGCTGATCATAACGCGCGTCAAACACTTCATTACATATATCAATGCCCACATGAAAGACTTGTTTTTGCTTAAGTTCTTTTTCGAACACGATACAACGTATGAGAGAGAAGACAACAATAACTGAAAATGCTGAAGAACGGTCATAAACAGCTCGTATTCAGAATTTTATTTCAGAGATATCGCAAACTTTGAAGTCGATATCTCGAGAACCATAAAGAGATGGGCAAAAATAAAGGCATTTTCGAACATTTTTCGACGAGCTCTATACAATGGCGAAAATTTTTTTTGAAAAAGCCTGAAATTTTCCACTTATTTCATAATTGTGTACACTACATCTATTGTTCCGACTGTCTCCGCAACTGATTCCCCATAATTCAATTCTTGAACAACTTCTTAACTTTTATTTTTGTACTCTATCTTCGTGTTTTGCAAACAGAAACAGCAGAGAAAATGAATAATCCGGCGCGCAGCGCCAGAAAAATTTGCCACGTTCTAGAAAATCTGGACGTTTTTATGCTCTTATACTCAATTTTACACCTTTTTGAAGATAAGAAACTCAATAAATTTGATCATGCGAAAGATTATACCTCGAAAAAGATTTTAAAGCGTAGTAAATAATCATTTTAATTGAATCAATGGCGCGAAGCGCCGAAAATTTGGGCAATTTCAAGCTAAGGAACATCAAAAACCTATATATGTAGCTTTATAGCTGAAAATTATGAAAAAGTTTCAGGAGGCCCTCTTCCCCTTCACCCCATGGAAAGGGCCTTGGTACAGCATGGCCGATCTGGAGGGGTCAGCCAAAAACGTGAGCCAAAATGGCCTAAAAAGCTGCTATAAATCCAAAAATAATGTTAAAAATATGTTCACCTACAGTAACTGGCCAATTTTATTGACTTTAAGAACATATTTTCGAACTCCCATTCATTTTTAGTCTTCATTTCGCCGTAATTTCTACAAAAAAAACTCTCCATTTGTTTAGTCTGAGAGACACGGCCCCAACCCAAACCCTTATATGTATGTCTAGTCATAATAATGGTGTTTCAAGAAGTGAAAAACGTGTAATAAATAACCCACATTGTCGTATTAAAATCACATTTGATCTTCCTGTATCCACTGTTTTCTGTTAATATTTTGAATAAAATACTTTAATAAATATTCTTTATGTTGTTTAAATTATTCATTATTATGCTGTTATTAATTTTGTTTTGCATTTGACAGAGGGGATATTACTGACTGTCCCTAACTCATATTTTGAGAAAAAAGGTAGTCTTAACACTTCAAATATTTAGAGCAATTGTAAATATTTCCTCATGTTTTTTGCATTTTTAAGCGCCTTGGCTTTATGCATTGAATAGCCTAATCCATTCTCACATCACTAAGTATTGATAAACGTGGAATAATGGGTCTGGTTGGTATCTACCAGTGATCGTACGGGGTCAGATTTTCACCCCGATCGGGGTCGGGGTCGGGGATGAAAAACCCCGGTTTTCGGGGTCGGGGTCGGGGTTGAAGATTAACAATTAAGATTGCATGATTACATACCAATTTGAAAAGGATAAAAACGATACCTTCACTTGTTTGTAGAGCATACTAATAAAGCTGGTTATGTTCAACATTTTATTTTCATGCCAAGTTCAAGCATGGTTTTAGCAATTTAGCATTACTTTCAATTTTAATCACTAATCGCTCTCGCTTTTTCGTATTCTTCCACAGTCTTTTCATAACGGTTTTCTATGGCGCACTGATTGTAGAGGAGCCAATGGCGCGAAGCGCCGAAAATTTTCGAAATTTTTGCCGTTTTCATGCAGAATTTACGCCTTTTTTATTGACAAACACTTCCGAAATATTAAGTGGCGCAAAGCATCAAGAAATTCAGTCATATTTTACCGCCCTAAGACAATAATCGGCGGTGCTGAGCGCAGGAAAATTTTGACGTTTTTACTCTTTAAACTCAATTTATACCGCTTAAATCATACAGAACAGATAAACTAATTGCAGGCGCGAAGCGCCGAAAATTTTTAAAAATTCCTAATCCTTTTACTTTTTCTGTCCTCCTAAAAATCTCGTTCAACATGTAGAACGAGATTGTACGGCAGGGGGTCTAGGGTGGCGCGCTCAAGCGCCACCAGCGAGGTCCAGAGCAGAACCCCCGAAAATTTTGTAAAAAAGCACTCTAATTTTTAATTAGTAAAGTTAAAATTTTCGCAAATTGGCAAAATATCGGTTCTGAATTGAGTCCAAAAAAACTTAAAATTGATGAACACCTACACTGCACAAAATTTCTGAGCTGAAATGCGTTTTTCGACCTCTGCTAAGCATACCTGGGCAATAGCCGAAGCTTCAGCCCGTCCAACTATGGGCTCTCAAAGATTGGTTGGTCCTTAGTTGGGCTGAAAATAGGTTAAAATGGCAATTTTCTTTGATTTTCCACTGTTTTATCGCATTTTTTCAAAATCAGCCCATCCAAATAGACCCTACAACCCGTCCAGCTATTGTGCCAGCCCGTTCCATGGACGGGCTGGGATGGGCTATTGCCCAGGTGTGCTGCTAAGTATGTAGCACAGCAACGGCTCGCAACCAATAAGTCATTGAAAGATATATCAATGAGAATTTTGTTCTTATGTACCATTTTCAGGCCCGTTTGTGGCCTTCTTATTAACTAGTTCAGAAAACAGAAAATGCGCAAAAACAAGAAAATTTGGCCTTTCCTTTCATTTAAAATAGAATTATGTGTCCTTGTAAAGAAAGATAAACAAAGCAGAGAATAGATAAATTGGTACCTACGCAAACATTTTCGCACTTTTACTATTATGTTCAACAAGCATGTGCAGTTTCATTCAATGAACTAATAGTGCATTAAATCACTAAAGTGCTGCGAAGTGCTGGATTATTTTAACAGATTCAAACTTTTAAATTTATTGGATCTGTATAACAATAAATAATAATGACTCGGCGCGAAGCGCCGAAAAATTTTGACGTTTGTGCCTTTTTAACTCAATGTTCTGGACACATTGCGCCAGAAAAATCAACATAATTTCTGAAAAATTCCGGGGAGCATGTGCCTCCATTCCCCCCCCCGGCTACGCCTGTGATTCCGCAGTAATTTCGGTGCACTTCATAATGAAAAATATGCGAACATGTATGTACGTCTTAACAACATGGCGACCAGGCGTACTTTTTACGAAATATCGCGAGTGTCGACTTTAACATATTAATTTGGCTGGTGAATGAATCGTCCTTGTTCCGAATTTATTTGCTATTTATACAATTCTTCTATGTACCAACAAATGCTATATTTCACCCAGTGATCGGACCGAGGGTACTTTTTGGACCCTCGGCCTCGGCCTCGGCCGAGGCGCCTTAAAATCCTTGCCGAGGCGCCTTAAAATCCTTGCCTCGGCCGAGACCAAGGGTAATGCCGAGGGTCAAGCTTTATATACCTATACCCATAAATAGTGCTCTTAGAATATTTTGTATGCACAAGAGCTAGAGAATAATCGTAATATTGAACACTTTATCGAATGTCATTTTCAATAATAGTAGATTAATTTGTGAAGGATTTATTGAATAAAGTCAGCAGAATGAAAGCATACTTAATTTAACAAGTTGCCGTTGAAGACTTGGAAAACATAATAAAAAGTATGGCTGAACAAGCACTTAAAAACTTTTATTATTATACATAAATAAGAAAACAGTGTCAAAGAAATAAACGAACAAACGAAATAAGCTATGTAAAGACAGAACTGTAGCCATTGTTGTGCTCGCTTTTGCAGTAATGCATGTTTAAACACGCTTTTTCGGTCATCCAATTCTGGTGTGGTAGGTAATATACAGAAACTGCACTGTACTTTCCGATCATAGTTTCCCAAGGTCCAGAGTTGAGGGAAGGGTGAAATCCCAAAATGGGTAACCAGTAAATTAAGTAGTGTATTTGTATGAGCGGACAAATTTTTGTAGATATTTTATATAAATATATTTCTAAACATACACATTTTTACATACTGCCAGTGTGTGACCTGCAACCGGCATGCAGTCCTAAACAGTGTTTTTTTGTGCAAGATACCTTTTTACATGTACAAAAATGGTATCCAAAAGTCTTTGAACATTTTGTACATGCAAATTTTTGTGTACTATTATAGTATGGTACAGTAGCGATTTAGTGTGGTTAAAAGGGGTTTTCGACCTTCGGTAGCGTATCTTAGCTAATTCCTGGGTCTCTGAATATTTGACATTTTTTCCATTCTAAATGCAAATTCTACTATTTTAAAGATATATAGGACAGACAATTACTGATGCGCCGAAAATTTTCGGGAATTTTACACCTTTTTACAGTTTTTGTCTCTCCAAAAATCTTTGTGCATGTACAAAGACAGTCTTGAAAAGTCTCTGTACATTATGAAAAATCTTTGCCGAATACAAAAAAACCGTGGTCCTAAATGTGATAATTCGGCCTGGATATAGTTCATAAGATTATTTGGCGCAAAGCGCCGAAATTTTTATGAGCTTTTGATGAAATTTACACATAAAACTTGACTGAGAAAGCTAAAACAACTTGTACTACAAAATCAGAAATATTACACATATTGTAATATGCCAATTAAATCTTGTAATAAGCACTACTGTGCTTAGAAATCCAATGCAACATCAGGATAAATTAGTCAATTTTATCTTTGAACGGCTAAATGTGCTGAGTTATTAAATAGTGCTTGTTTTGCATAAAATTTTTAAAAACAGTATAAATGGATACAAAAGATATTTAAATCTGCATAAAGATGCCTAGATTACACAAAAATTGATTTTTGAGTGTTTAATGCCTCTGCTTCAATCTAAATACAGTATATTAGTGATATTTTGCGCGAAGCGCCGAAAATTTTTTGAAATTTCCTGAAAAAATACTGCAAAACGATATAATTAATATCAGTTTGTCCAAGAAAGTATTTTAACATTGTATAAAAATGACTCCAAAAAATGCGCGGGCCGAAATTGATTTTTGGCAAAACCTGCATTTATTGTCCATTTTTAGGTGCGTTTTTGGGATTTTCGGCCGAAAATTCGTAATCATTTACGCCCTCTCCCATAAGAATGGCCGAAAACCATACGTGTAACAGGAAGGGCTTTAGGGAATATCCCACCCACCCAGGGTTGGACGTCTCCTCCTAACCCTTCCCTCCAACGTCAGAAAATTTTGACCCACCCTCCCCATTTTTGCCGAAAATTTGCGCTTTGTTGGCTATTTTAGGTGCTTTTGCCATTTTTGACATAGAATTAGAGTCGCTAATCCCCCACCCGAAATTTCTAGCCGTTACATGTATGCCGAGGAGCCCCTCCCGATAATTTTGAGCTGTTGCATGCATGTTTTATAGTGACAGTTTGTCTATTTACTCTTGCTTACATTCAAAAATACTGTATCACTTCGGGAAATTCTAATAGTTAGCTGCACTTTTGCCATAGTAAAAATTAGGTTCAAAAATATTCAAAAGGTTTTCACCAAAAATCGTCTGACAGTGACTTGAGTCTTGTACCCTAAGAGGGGGTAATAAACCTCCCTCACCCCTCCCTTCGGGAATGTGTGTTTCCGATCCATGTAGCAAGCATGAGAATTAAAACTTAGTCATCACATGAATAATAAATTGGCACTTTGCTGTATGTAACTTTGTGTAACTGGGTACGCGACTAAAATCACAAGAAAAGTCTAGGTAAAAAATAGCCTTTGTACTGCAGAACCATTCTAAATAGTTAATATTCAACGGACATATTAAACTTATTCAAATTTGATTTTAACCCTCGGCGCCTCGGCACTTTTCAGCTTCGCCCTCGGCGCCGAGGCCGAGGCTCCAAAAAACGCCGAGGCTTGCCGAGGCCGAGGCCTCGGTCCGATCACTGATTTCACCCCCGAAAAAAGGTCCAACCCCGACTCGAAAAATCATGCCCCCGGTCGGGGGTCGGGGTTTAGGCCGGGGTTTTTCGGGGTCGGGGTCGGGGTCCCCGTACGATCATCCTTCGTTTTTGCCACATACGTATTTTAAGCTGTTTAAATCATGGTGTCAAACTAACTATCCTGATCTGCCTGAAGCTCCGTTTCGTCGGCTGATGTTCCTGCTTCCGTATTTTCTATTTTAAGGTCCAATTTCTTCGCCTTTTTATTCTTCCTGTCTAAAAGAATAAAATAGCTATAAAACAACCAGACAGTTTATCGTTCATCGTAGAAATAATTTGACATCTAAGAAATTATATAGATCATTCGTGAAAATTTACTTAAAAATGCAAAGAAAGGTGCTTGCGTACATTAGAAAAATTTTTTGACAAAGAATTATTGAGGCAACGTGATAGGTTTTTAATACAGATCAATAATCTTTTAATCAAATTTTTTAAATAATTACCACATAAATCCGAATCACTGAGATTACACCTTACTAAGAGCAAATGCATTCCACTAACGATAAAACCTGAAATGACTATTGAGCGATAAGTACTATGTAGTAGACGTCCTAATCAAAAGTAAATAAAATAAACTCTGCAAATGCAATTTACTTAAAGCTCTCATCTGAGCTCAGTATTTTAACACTTTTCAGGCAATGCAGCGTTTGCTAATCATTACATTTGAAAAAATCACGTAAGTACATATAGTAATAAGGCTTTCAGATAGCTCCCCGAAAATGTGAATTATCGCTTACTTTTATCCTCATTTTCCGTAATCTTCCTTTTATTATCTTTCACTTCAAAGTAGGTGACTCCAGGCGATGTCTGTTTACGGAAAAAGAAGCGTATTATACATCTGCAAAGCATGATATATAAGTAGGACGCAATTGCGTACTATAACATCAAGAGCCGCGGTGATTAGAATAAGATTATGGCGTAAAACATGCATGTACATGCTCAGAAGTCAAGGTAGGGGGTGAGCCGAGCTTCCTTCGGGAAGGGGAACAACAATCAGGGCTATGGAATGACTTCTACACCAGCCAATACGTACGAAAAAGTAGGAAAAATGTTTCGATTAATGAATTGAACAGTCCACTACTCGAAATGTAAGTATTTGCACTAGAAGTTATACTGTTATACATTGTCTGACGCTTTTTCATGGTTCGAGCATAAGTTTTGTACAGAAAAAGCCTAGAACAGGTAAATTTTTAGAAGTCCTGGTAGAAAGATATCCCATACCTTCAATGTGCATGTATAATAAACTATTTCGATTTTTCTGTCAGATAAAATTTTATTTCCCGCAGAATGTCCATTTTTAAATTTACAACTGCCCAAATCCTATTCTAAAATAGTGTTTTTTTCGAAATCGGGAAAAAGCAAATGCGCAAGAAGAGCAAAATAAAATTTATCCTTTTCTGAACTACAAAAACATAGCTTCTCAAACAGTGGAGCAGTGTCTTGTCTAGACGGAAATTCAGTGGAAGGGTCGATGTGAGGAGAATTAGAAAAAACACTATGCAGCCCAAACGTAGCGTCATGAAAGTTTTGTTAGTAAACCTAAGTCATATGATACTCAACTTTGACTGATCCAATCAGGATAACCTCGAGGGCCTGATTCTAATGAATAGACTTGTTTCTATATTTGTTTTTTATACATTTTCAAATATTTTATGTTACTTCTTCCCAACTTAAATATATTAAAATCTAGGTTAACAGACGTTGACTTATCTAATTTTTTACAAGGGCAAGCGTGAAAAATTGTCATTATCGTGACTTGCTTCGCTTGTCGCCTTTTCCTATGCGTCGCTCGTTCTACCGACTATACGTGATCCTTATTCCTTTTTTGTATTTGTATTTCGTGTAATTGTCATATGTATTTGCAAAAAATATTTCATTTCAGTCCAATTAATAACTTATAAGGCAAAAAGTACTAAAATGACGCTATACTTCATTACGGCACACTGAGTAGTCGCTCAATTCCTCGATTTGCGATAAAAATTGAAAATCCTCGTCGTCATTATACGCACTAAGAGGCACAGAAACCGTTTTCCATGCATTTATGTCGCCACATCGGAGAGTAGTCATGACGAAATATAATGAAACAGTGCCAAGAGAGAAATAAAGGGATAATTCCACCCTGAAATTATTCGCAGAATGCTCAGCGGAGAAATTATATAGGTTCTTTGCGTTTTCTTATACCTAACGTGAAAATACTATTTCTGGCGCATCACGTCATTGATTCAATCCAAATCACCATTTTTTACATACCTATTTAATCTTTTTCCAGACAACGTAAGAATATTGAGAATAATTCTTACATTTCTTATCTTGAGAAGGGTGTCAAATAGAGCATAAAACAATACAAATGTTGAAAATTTCCGCCAGATATCATCAGAAAGAAACCACAGGAATAAAGTTGAAAGGAAAAAACATTTGTCGAAATTCCCAAAAAATCTCTTGCTCTGCTTATCTTAAGAAAGCGCAAAATTAAGCCTTTACCCAGAAATTAGCTAAAATAAACTACCAAAAGTCGAACAACTCTGTTTTACCACACTAAAATCGCTACTGTACCATATTATAGTACCCACAAATTTGTGTGCACAAAATGTACAAAGATTTTTGGGAAGACAAAAACTGTAAAAAGGTGTTAAATTACAAAAAATTTTAGCGCTTCGCGCCAAAATGAGTAATTGCTTGTCCTGCATATCTTTAACATGGCAGAATTTGCATTTAGAATTTAAGAATGTCAAATTTTTCGGCGCTTCGCGCCGTTTTGAGACTATTTTTATTAAATTTTGGCGTTAAAAACCCAAAAATCAGCTAAAATACACTACCAAAGATCGAAAACCCTGTTTTATCACACTAAAATCGCTACTGTACTATAAGTACACAAAAATTTGCATTTACAAAATATACAAAGACTTTTACAGACCATCTTTGTACAGTTACAAACGGAACTTGTACAAAAAAAACACTGGTCAGGATGGGTAAAATTGCCACATTTATCTCAGGCTTAGCCCATGCGCTGGCACCAATGTGAATGCACATAAGTAAACCTAAGCCTAGGACATTGGTAACAACAAACCAGTGAATGTTTAAAAGTAATCATTTCAGGTTTAGAATTACGAATTCAAAGACTCGCTCGACCCAGAAAAAAGCTCCATATAGACCTCAAAATAGTGCTTAAACTACCGTTCTGCATCCAGAAGAGTATCCTTGAAATGATCCAAAAAAATTTAAGCATATATACATACCCTAGTGTCGAAAAACTTGACCCACAAAAAACTAACGTTCTGAACCAGGCAGAACATCTTAAAAATGATCATAACAATTTTCTATATACCCTAATGATTGAACAGATAGAAAGGCACTCAACTGAATAAGTGCTTAGAGCTCATTTTCTGCATAAAACCTGTGCAAAACAGAAAACATAGAAACAAAATATGTTCTAGGTTGCACAAAGATTAAAAATGAAGTGTTTAAACCGCGCGCTTGGGACTGAATAGACTCTAATCATATGTAACTGCGACATTCGGCTCGGAGCGCCGAAAGTTTTTGCGATTTTCGGCTAAAAAGCAAACAGGGAGTGAAGGAAAAAATCATTCTCATATTTCATTCGTGTGGAGGCACGTGCCCCCTGGACACGAGCCTGGAAGACGCGTTTACTTTCGCAAAATAAGCACTTAAATGTCTAATTTTAACTTTAAAATTTTCATAAAATCGTCCGAATCTGAGTCTCTGAATTAAGCCAGTTTAGAATGGCGCGAAGCGCGGAAATTTTCTGGATATTTCTATGCACCGATTTTTTTCCACATTCAGGGGTTTTAACGAACCAAAATTTCGAAATGTGGAAAAGAATTTTGGGCTCGCTTCACATTGTGGAAAATTTTTGTAATGCAAAAATGCGTTCTAAAAGAGTTAAATTCCTAGATTTTCCGGCGCTTCGCGCCACATTGATTTATTTTTAATGTTTTTATTGATGTTCCCAGCGCGCTGCGTCGATCGCAGCTTTTTTATCGATAACTTGCTCTAGAATTTAACTCTAATTGGAAAAACTTATCTGAACAAATTTCGACGATTACATATTCTAATGTCGAAAATGCGTTCTATAGAGCCTAAATCTCAAAATGTTCCAGCGCTTAACGTAAAAACGTCGGTTTTTTAAGATGAGCGCTCAATTTTTGAACGTTCTTCGGACCCCCCAATGAAATGTAAACGAAAATTTGAAATGTGAAAAATAATTAGGTATAAAAAATTGTCAAAACGCATGAGGTGCGATGCGAATCTTTTGTAGGCTTCTGTAGTACTATCATGCAATGCACGCAGTTTTTAAAAAACGCAATCTGTACAAAGCGCACGAATTTTCTGCATACTTTTCAATTTCTAATTGACAACAAATTTGAAATTTCACCTCTCTAGAACGCATTTTTGCATTACAAAATTGTTTAAATCCGTGCACAAGATAGGGATTTTCATTCATAGTAAATATTTAGAGAAGGCTATCAATAAACGTATCCATCGGAGCGGCTCAAACATCAATAACAAGCACCTTTTTTCTAGCGATTTGGTTGTGAGCGATACCAAATTTTTTTCCACATTACGATTTTAGTTCAGATTTTGAAAATGGTCTAAAAAACGTTCAAAACTTGAGCACTCAAATGAATTTTTGAACATTTTGTTATTGTAAATTTAGTGTACTGCAATAAATATAACGATCAGTAATACGTTATATCTCCTAAAACTGCATTTTCAGACCTTCACTAGTGCACTTTAGCCGATTTCTGGAGTCTCATCGAAGAATAAAAACTCAATAATTTATCGAGATGGCGCAGAGCGCCAGAAAATTTTAAAATTATACCGCTCTAAAGAGCATTTTGGCAATAAAATATCCGCAATCGGCGCAACGCGGCCTAAACATCAATAGCAAATAATTAAATTAGATCAATTCGGCGCGAAGCGCCTGAAATTTTTGAAATTTCACCTCTAAAAAGCATTTTTGCATTACAAAAATTGTCCGAAAATCCGTGCAGAAGATAAGAATCTTTAATCAAATTAAAGTCCAAGAACAAGCTGTCGATAACAGTGCAGTGATCGGCGCGGCCTTAACATCAATAACAAATGTAAAATTAAATCAATCCGGCGCGAAGCACCGGAAAATTTCGAAATGTTGGCTCTCTAGACCGCACTTTTGCAATACAAAAATTTGCCGAATCCGGTGCGGCCTCAGCATCAATGACAAGTAATAGAATTCAATCCATTCGACGGCGCCGGAAAATTTTGACATTATACCTCTCTAAATTGCATTTTTGCATTCCGTCCAGAATTCCCTGCAGAAGATGAGGATTTTCAATCATAGTAAAGTTCTAGATTAAGTTTTTCAATAAAAAAAGAAAGAAATTATATTACTAATAAACCAAACTGATAAAATACAAAATGAAAATTACGTAGTTAGAAATCGGACATGCGAGTCAATGGAATGACAAATTTTACATGCACCACACAAGATATCTAGATAAATTAAGTGCCGCGATCGGCATAGCGCGGTCTAAACATCAATAGCAGCAAGTATAAGAATAAATCCGAGCCGATAATTTTGACATTTTGGCTCTCTAACATGCATTTTTGCCTTACAAGAATTGACCAAATCTGTTCAGTAGATGAGGATTTTCAATTATAGTGAAGTAAGTTACGGCTAAAGTAGAGGAGATTGGAAAGTTCCAGAAAGTTATGACAAGGACATTTTCTAATTGAGTTTGGGCTGGGGAGTTCATATTTGAAAGAATTATGCGACGGTCAGCATTATTGACCGAGTTACAGGCTGTTGAAATTCATGTGTTAAAGGATAGGCGAAAAAAGGGCACTTATTCACTTTAACCCCTATCGAATTTTTTCCATCTTTTTTAACATTAGGGTATATACAGCATTATGATATATTTATGATATATTAAATTATGATATATTAAATATTAAATTATGATATATCATTATGATATATTAAACCGTTTTAATGTGTATCGTTCTGATAGGATCAATCGAAAAGGTGGAGGTGTTTTTATTCTTTCAAAAAGTACTTTAAAATCCTACTTGCCGAAAGTACCGGATAATCTTTTCAGTGAAGAAATAGTTATTGTTGATTTCATTGGCGTAAGCTCCAAGATTCGTGTGCTACTTTTTTACAGGGCGCCAGATTATGATTTCTCCCACATGAGAATGCTTTGCCGTGTTATAGAATGGGCCTCTCAGATACAGTATCCCTTTGTCATATTAGGTGATTTAAATTTTCCTAATGTAGACTGGTCTAGTTTTACTTTACCTTCGAGTCCTATTAACCGATCTTTTTGCGAGTGCATGCTTTCTCTGTCTTTTAGTCAAAAAGTTTCTGAACCAACACACGGTATGCATATTTTAGATGTTATTTTTGATGCCCAATCTATCGAAAACGTTGAAGTCAACCCACCTTATTCTACTAGTGATCACTCGGTTGTTACTTTTTCTCTTAAATGTTCTATCTTGGAAGAAAAAGTTCAGCTAAACTTAATTTTCGCAGAGCAAATTATGATCAGATTGAATTATTTTTGTCCGCAATTTCGTGGCCTGACATTTTTCGGATTGCGTTACTTGTGATGATTTCTACAACAAATTTTTGTCTGTTATAAATCCTTTAATTTCCCAGCATGTTCCAAAAATTGAAGCTAAACCTGCAACTGTGAAAAGATACCCAATGAACATAAGAAAGCTGGTCGCTAAAAAACTGAGGCTGTGGCATGTTTATAAACAGAGAAAAACGCCTGAATCTAAAGCTGTTTATAATAACTGTGCAAAGTTATTAAAGGCCGAAATCTATAAATTTCACTCTTCCAAAGAGGATAAACTTATTAAATCTGGAAATTTGAATTCTTTTAATAATTTTGTTAATTCTCGTATTAGTGGTGAAAGAACTATTCCAATCTTAACTGATGGCGATCGTGTGATTGCTTCTACTGACAAAGATAAGGCAAACGTTTTTAGCACACTTTTTGCTTCAGTCTTTAGTGTTCCTAGGCAAACGAATTTTGGTCTTATTAATGCTTGTGCACAGCCAAAGTTATCAAACATTCGTTTTTCTGATGATGTCGTTTTTTCTGCTATACGGAAAATTAAACCATCATTATCGATTGGCCCTGACGGACTTTGCGCATTTTTTGTTAAAAAACTTGCTTTTGTACTTACCCAGCCCTTAACCACTATTTTTGAAATATCTTCCAAAACCCATTGTATTCCTGCACTGTGGCGCACCGCTAATGTTGTTCCTGTGTATAAAAAGGGGACCGGAGTGATGCTAAAAATTACAGGCCGATATCGTTATGTTGTGTTACGTGTGAGATCATGGAATCGATAATTAACAGTATGATGCAAGCACATTTACGTGAGAATAATTTGATCTCCTCCGGTCAGTTTGGTTTCCAAAAGGGTAAATCGTGTGAATTGCAATTACTAAAGTGCAAAAATGAATGGACTAAATTAATTGATGAAAAAACACTGTTGATGTTATCTACATTGATTTTTCTAAAGCTTTCGACACTGTACTTCACCATAAATTAATTTATAAACTGGAAACTTTTGGATTTTCTGGAGATTTATTGAGTTGGTTAACTTGTTTTTTGAGCGATAGGACTCAAAGGGTTGTTATTAACGGTCAGTTTTCGAGCGAAAAATCTGTCACTAGTGGTGTTCCTCATGGCAGTATACTTGGCCCGATTCTTTTTGTTTTATTCATAAATGACATTAGCGACCGCTTAAATAGCAAAGTTTGCCTTTTTGCCGATGACGTCAAGCTTTATAATTTATCTAGCAATCACACCCAACTTCAAGATGATATCGCTAAACTCGTAGTCTGGTCCAAGGATTGGCAGTTAAAAATTGCTACTGAAAAATGCTACGCGTTATATCTAGGTTTTGGAAATCCCAAGCATTCTTATAGAATTTCTGACCTGACTGTAGAACAGAGTGTAAATTCTGTAAAGGATTTGGGTGTTTACGTATCAAGTAAACTTGATTTTAATTTCCACTATAATGATATAACGCGTAGAGCCTATGCTAGGGCTATGCTAATATCGAAATCATTTGCTTCTAAAAATAAACTAAATATGTCTAGGGCTTTTACTGTTTACGTCAGACCGCTTCTTGAGTATTGTAGCACTGTTTGGAATCCATACCGTAAGACCCATGTTTCAATGATCGAAAATGTTCAAAGGAAATTTACACGTAAAATTATTGGATTTTGGGGACTTTCTTATGCTGAAAGACTCAGTTCCTTAGAATTGGATAGCCTGGAGATTCGCAGATTGCGTAGTGATCTGTGTATAATGTATCAGATATTGAGTGGTAGATGCGTTTTGCAGCAAGCCGACTTTTTTACTTTTTGTGAAAACAGCACGCATGCTCAAAATTCAATGAAATGTGAATGCACTCCTTTTCGGCTTGATGTTCGTGGGTATGATTTATCCAATAGGTGGATTCACGTATGGAATTCTCTCCCTGAAGCTGTTGTAAGATCTCCTAGTGTTGCTTCCCTCCGTGAAAAGTTGAAAAAGTTGATCTAATGGGGTATTTGCTAGGGGCGTGTTCTAAGTGCATAATTCATTTAGCCTGCGCGCCTACCTTCGTCTTTTGCACTAATCTCGTATAAATGTACTTTAATTAATAATTTCTTGCTTTTAGAATATGTGATTTTGTATGGATTCATGTCGAATGTTTATTTATAATTGTATTTCATTGTATTTTAATGTTTCTTTTCTTATTGTGTTCTTTTTTGTGCGACGAAAATAAAATATTTGTATATATATCATATGATATAATCCTTGATTATCTTCAGTTTTTTCTTACATTGTCATAATCAACTTTTGCAATAATTTACTTGATGAGATATAGAAAAATGTAAGTTTTGCTTCCAATATACTTAGGCTTAGGCTTAGTATATCTGAAAAGGTATTTTACGCTGCTTAGGTCGAGGTCGCTCCCGCGTAGGTCAATGTATATATGCTTAGGTCGACGTATAGATGCTTAGGTCGTTGTATAGATGCTTAGGTCAGAACCCTGGTGTTAAAAAAAGACGGAAAAAATTCACCCTGTATATACCCTAATGTTAAAAAAGATAAAAAAATTCGATAGCTGATTCAAGCAGTAATCGGCAATGTGGAAGTCGAAAATATGTGATGTGAAAAAAAATTATTTTGAAGATTTTTTTCACTCACATGGTTTTCCAATAATGTTTTCGACTTCTATGTTAAGGATTATTGCTTGAAAAGGCATAAAAACATGTTTTTTTGAAAATTTGACACTTTCCAGTAGTGATGTCCTGGGTACCGGCACCGGCGCCGGTGCTAGGCTGGTACCGGCGCCGGTGCCGGTGCTAGATAAAAGAGAAAAAATTAGTGTAAAAAGAATAATTGAAGCTCATTTATCACCAGTTTAATGAATAAAGGCGCAAAAAGGTAGCATTTTATTAATAAAATCTTCTGATTAGCATAGTGAAGCATTTTGACTGAACTTCAGAACAAGTCTTCGAGCTTTAAAAATGAATTATTCATTTAACGAAACACATCTTATTGAAAACATTAACAGCAAGAAGCGTGGACACTAACTAAAGTAAATTAAAATCAAAAACATCGACATATAGAGTGGAAAGTTCTTCTAGTTGTACCATCCGTAGGCAAGAAGGATGAGTACTACAGAGTAGTTTTCAACTTAATTTCATCAAATCCATTTTTATTTTTCCATTTCGTGAGCAGAAGACCGTAAAACGCAGCTAGAATTTTAAAATAGTTTTTATGCAAAACTTTTTCCTGCATATTATTCAGAAATAGCTTGTTAAAACTTTGTAAATGAACTTCTATGTATGTCTTTTTGCATTACTAATATATCCCATGTTTGTTTTCAGAGGCTTTTGAAAATGTGAAATGATAAACTCAAATAATTTAACCTCAAAAGGTTTTTGTGGCTATTTTCATGTTTGTTTCTTACTACTTGAATATTTAACTAATGCACTAAAACCAAATTTCGATTTGACTAAAGAATCAACTACTGCACAAGCCAATCTTGATTGCACTACACTTAAACTTATAATACACCATTTAACTTTTATTTTTCTTCGGATTTCAATTTTATTACAATTTTTTGTTTCTTTAATGCTTAAGTGAGAAAATTAATATGTATTCATGAATTAAAAATACGGAAGTCGTTACTAACCAAATGAAATTTTGCCCTTAATATAAAGTAAAGTAAAGTAAAGTTTATTGCAACAGCGAAAATACGTCATCAGAAAACATTAACGAAGAGAAAAATGTACAGTCGCGGAAAATGTAGAATACAGAATAAAGACATTAAAGCAATAATGCGAATACAGCTCGCACCAAGAAGAAACATTGCTGTGCAAGGTCATAAAGGCAGTGCTCTTACTTATGACTAAGGTTTATTCTCCATAGTTCATTTTTAGATTTTCTAATTTTAGCCTAAACATATTACTACTGGAAGCGTTTACCACTGATTCGGGGAGCATATTCCAAACATTTATTATTCTGTGACTGAAAAAATATTTCTTCAAGTTAGATTTTAGAGCAGTGACTTTTAATTTTAATGTGTTGGTGGATCTAGTGTTGTTGTCTGATAATGTGAAGAAGTCATTTACATTAACATCAACTGCAGAATGAAACATTTTGTATACCATAGTTAAATCGTACAATAACCTTCTATTCTCTAGATATTCCAGATTCAATACCTGAAGTCGATCCTGATGTATATCCGGTGAAAAATGGGTACAAATTCAACCCTTTTTGAAGAAGCATAGTACACTATATAATATGCTAATGTAGCACCGGCACCGGCACCGGTAAAAAAGCGGCATCGGGACATCACTACTTCCAGTGTGCTGCAATCGGCGCGGTGCACAGGGAACATGACTGAAAACATTAGAAATAAATGAATCCGGCGCAAAGCGCCGGAAAACTTTGGAATTTTACCCTTCTAGAAGGACATTAAAACAATTTTCCACAATGTGAATTAGGCCTAAGATTTTTTGCCATATATCTAAATTTTGATTCATAAAACCCCTAAATGTGGAAGAAACGATGATAACAAACAAGTAGCAAGTCAGATTTAAATCAATCCGGCGCCGGAAATTTTTTACATTTACCTAACAGTGTACTTCCATTATTGTATAATTGCGTGATCATAATATCTTGCTTAATTTTTAAATCAAAGTTCTTTATGCGCCAATATCATTTTTTTACTCCTAGGCTACAAAAATAACCACTACACTATAGTCTGTTCCATTAATCCGAGAGCTTTTTCAGCAAATGTATTCTGAGGCTACAGTAAATCTATTATCCCTACTTACTGTACATAGGTCATTTAAGATCACTGTAGCTGCATAGAAAGGAAGGGTTTTTCAATAAATTTCTCACGGTATAATTTATTCTCGTCTTGCAGCACATCATGCAAGATGCGGGTGGAATTCGCGCATTCAGCTCGTCGCAAATCGACCATTAAACATAATGGGCTGGCATTTTAAACATCGTCGAAAACTTCCACTTGGTGTAGTAATGGTAGAACGTCTGATTGTAATCGAAGCAACACGGGTTCGATTCCTGCTGCAAGAGTTTGATTTAGCGCATTTACTGTAGTATGTCACAGCATTGTTCAGATGCTTGAATTAAGTCTATATGGACGGTTTAGTGCATTAGGACTGAAAGAATGGCGGCCGCTCGCCCCTACCCCGCTCAACATTTCTA
>JAVLUZ010000154.1:46544820-46561767 GCA_036768485.1 Mermis nigrescens | reverse complement strand
TAAAAAACATTTTTTTATTTAAACGCAAACTCAATGCTTTTGATTTTTCTGTTCATCTGAAGGGGCACGCGTAAGTTTTCACTTTCGTGACTGCGTGTCCCGTTGCTGACGTTTTAATTATATGTCGTTTTATCATATCTTTGTATCAGTACGCTGTGTTTTTATTTTTACCATGTCTTGTACGTTTTGTAATAAATCTTTGTTGTTGTTGTTGTTGTCACAATCAAAAAAGATTCCAATTTTTTTATTGCTCCAATAGTGCAGGACGATGTAAAAAGCCCGAAAAACACGTTATTTGAATGAATGAATGAATGAATGAAATAATTTATTACTGAAACGCAACAATTACGAAAGATGTAAAAGAGTAATAAAACGTACGGTCAAAAGAATAAAGCGTACAGCAAAAGGCGATGAGCGAGTCATGAAAATGACGATTTAAGCCCGCCCTATAATAAATTTGGATAAGTCGACATCAATTAATCTAGATTTGAATATATTCAAGTTAGGGAAGAGACTACAAAATCAGGTAGGTGATTCCAAACAGAGATATACTTATAGAAAAAGTCAAATTTTTGTAAATTAGAACGGACAAGAGGAACAACTAGCTTGAAACGATTTGTGCAGCGAGTAGTATTTTGATTAAGCACAAAAAAATCTGTCATGGAAAGGCAAGATTTTTGACTAATTTGATACATCATACATAAGCAAATATGAAGGCGACGTAATTCTAATCGACACAAGTTAAGTTGGTTAAGGCGTTCGTCGTAAGAAAGAGGGCTATGATATCCAACTATGTATTAAGTAAATTTACGCTGAAGAGCCTCCAGCCTGTTGATATCACTAATATAAGAGGGGTTCCATAAAGCACAGGAATATTCAAGGATCGGTCTGACGTAAAGAATGAAGGCCTTTACGAGATTATTTTTATCACGCGAAAAGAAGGATTTTCTAATTAGGATAGATCTCAAGAAAGCTTTCTTGATAATACTGTTGTAATGTTCCTTAAATTTCAGGTTGTGCGAAATTAGCACTCCTAAATCGCGAACATAGACAGAATCGTTCGTAATAACTTGTGTATTGAGTGTATATGACAATTTAGGATTATTTTTGCCCAAATATAGGACTGTGCATTTAGAATATGATATTGGTAAACAATTTCTG
Source organism: Mermis nigrescens (assembly GCA_036768485.1). Lineage (NCBI taxonomy): Eukaryota > Metazoa > Nematoda > Enoplea > Mermithida > Mermithidae > Mermis > Mermis nigrescens. The sequence continues at coordinate 46,560,606 of JAVLUZ010000154.1, read as the reverse complement.
GTGGCCTAAATAAAATTCTATCTAAATCGGTCTGAAGTGTTTGATAATTGCAGGAAAGATTGAATATTTTTAGGTCATCCGCGAACATAAAAGTCGAACTTGACAAGTTATCAAAGATATCATTTATAAAAATCAAAAACAACGTAGGTCCAAGAATGGACCCTTGAATAACTCCACTTGTAACAGCGGCATAATCTGAAAAACACTGATTAACGCGAACACACTGAATACGATTAGATAGAAAAGCTTTTAATCAATTAAACAGGTGTTGTTGAATACCGTAACTAGTTAATTTAACAAGAAGTTTACATTTGTCGACTTTGTCAAAAGCTTTAGCAAAGTCTATATAAATAATATCAACGGTTTCTTTACATTCCAGAGATTTAACCCAAGAATGTTTACAATTTAGTAGTTGCAATTCGCAAGATTTATGTTTTTGGAAACCATATCGAAAAGGTGATATTAACTCATTAGTAGATAAATAAATTGATAGTTGAGTATTAATAATACTTTCCATTAGCTTACAAGTTGAGCAACATAAAGAAACAGGACGATAATTTTCAATTAATGAGGGGTCACCCTTTTTAATTATAGGTACAACGTAAGCCTCCCTCCAAATGTCTGGGATATCACCTGATAAGAAAGAAACAGTAAAAATACTGATAAGGGGTTTAAGAAGATAATAAGCTAATTTTTCAACAAAAAAGTTACTTAAACCATCAGGCGCTATTTAACGGCTCCATCTGTTTTTATACCTATCTACGTATTCGCAAACCCTAAATAAGCCAGGATTTTTTAGAGAGGAGCATGACCACAGGAGGGAACAAGAGGTGAATTTCAGAAAAATTTACGACCACATGCTGCCTAAAACAGTGTCACTGCCACCTCGCCCTAAATTAAATTACCCACTCACATAGGCGTAGCCAGGTTTTTCGCCAGGGGGTGATACCTACAAAAAACTTTTTATCTCAAAAACCCATAACAACGGGCGGAGGAGACCGTTAAATAACCTGTTTTTTGAGCTTTCACATTGTCCTGCACTATTTAAGCAATAAAAAATTAATTTTTAGAAATTTTCTAACTTTTGAAGAAAAAAATGCTTATAATGCACGCGAAGCGTTTATTTTTTTGACTTTTCCTGCAACAAAACGATAGAAACTGCCAAAAGTTAAAAGACATCGGCGCAAAGCGCCGAATTTTTAAATTTAACGTCGTAGAACAGCATCATGCAACCATATTGCTCAATTGTTGAACATGTTAAAATTTTCCCTAGGGGGAAATTCCCCTTCCCCTGGCTACGCCAGTGCCTACTTACTTACTAATAAAGTCCAGTAGTGCACAAAAACCGAAATTTTTTGAATAAGTTAAGTCAAATACAGTTCTTAGCAAGCAACTGAGATTGCCTGAAAGAACAAACTTACTGCTGCAGTCAACTGAGCCCCAGAAGAAAAACGGAGATGCACCATTTACAACAGGTCTGTTCCTTTTCAAACGGCTCACTCCCTTCAAAATCTCTTCACTGTATGATAGTCTGCTTCACTCAAGTCTGGGCAGAAGTTTTAAAAATTGTCTTTGACAATAAGCTGACAGATTGCGATCATAGCATTGATCTCAATAGTTATCGTGATCTGTCGGCTTACTGTAGATGAAAATTCGTAAAGTTTATGCCAAGTTATGTAAAACAGACCATAGTTTTCACTGCACAAGTGACTTCTTCTTGACTCGCTTGGCTGCTTCAAATTATTGCTGGTAATGCGTTGTGCTTAACGCGTGACGCATCTATTAGAATGATCACCTCATAATCCGTTTCATTAAACTTTGAGATTTTCAAAAAAGTTTAAAGTTCCTACAAAAAAGGTTTAAACTAACAGTACAATTGTGATATCTTACAGTATACCTAGTTACGGTGAGACGATTGCTGTTGCCAAGCCGCATTACTGCCTCAAAAGTTTAAACCACTTCTGTAGCCTGATTCATGCGGATTAAATTCAAAAGAAAACCGCAGTTAAATGAAACAGACTATAGCTCAACCGTAGAGTATTCTGCTACCATTATAAGCCGTAAAGCGAAAATGGGCTGTTTGGAATGGAATAGACTCCTACCACCATTACACACTTATGATTGAGGGATTACTTGGATATGTGAAGCATACACAGAGGAAAATTTAGCTGAACTGACGCCATAAATATGCAGAGATCGTTTTTCGAAAACATTGTTCGAAATCCCTAGTAAAGTGACACGCAGGACAAACGTCTTCCTAATTTTTGAAATGTCAGCGCAAAAGAGCTGTAGTCCGTTCCTTAAGGTTTTTGAAAAATTTAAAGTGCATACAAAAGTGTTTTAAACTATGAGTATAGTTATGATATTCTACAGTATATCTAGTTACGGTGAGACGCTTGTTATTGCCGAAGCGAATTACTGCATCAAAATGTTAAACCACTTTTGTAGCCTGATTCATGCAGATTAAATTCAAAAGAAAACCGCAAAGTTAAATGAAACAGACTATAGACGTTCTGTCCTCTACTTTCCGTTCACCTAACCAACGGGCTCAGCAGAGAACAAAGGCGAAAATTTTATAGCGAGAGCAAGGCAAAATAAAATTTTGTTGCTGGAAAAATTAATCAAAATCGATACGGGGTTAGCTTTTATGTAAGCACTTTCAGTGCGCGCAGGTAACACTTCCAAAAATTTTGTTTTAAAATAAGGTAAATCTGCTGACGTCCGGCCCAAGCTGACACCTACACCAGTCAAGCCATGCTGTGCTATACATATATTGTTTGTACATTCACGATTCTGAACTTCTGCTAAATGCTGTGCTAAACTTAAATTAAGAAAATTCCCAACTTTCCAGAAATTTCAAAATTTTTTGAATTCTATTTAAAAATTCAGATTTCGAAAATTCGAAAACTCTTTAATCTGAAATTGCATAACTTACTAGATTTTCAGATACTTCCAATTTGTCTAAGTATGCAGCCATCTACCTAAACTAAAAGGGAACAAAATTGAATGAAAATTAAAACATTTAATGACTGAGACAGATAATTTATGCAAGCTGATTCAAACCTTAAATCACGATTCCTGAGTAGAACTTGATGCATGTCTCTTCGATGAGAAAAGTCAACGGTTAAACTCAGATTCTAAATTTTCTACAGCACTGAGATTGTATCTGAACAAAAAACGAGAATTCAGTTAATGTGTATATTTGCGATTTATGATAAGGTGCTGAATTAAAAACATGCATTCAATATAAAGCAAATACAAATTTGCAAGAACGATTGCATGTGCGCGACAATTTAACACGAGCTGATTTTAAGGGATGGGAGCACACATGGGCGTGAAAGGAGGCGGGTTTGTACCCCCACGTCCAGAAGTTGAAACCCCCCAGATTAAGTAGACCCCCAGAATTCTATTTTTAGTAACATTTTTGGCAATTTTCCCCATCCTGACCCTCTAGAATTTCCTTGCTGCCCATAAGTGGAGAGAGCAGATCCATTACTACTTTAATGAATTTGTGAGGTAAAAAGTGAATAATTTTCCCGTTTTAGCAGTGTGGAAAAGTATTTCGTGTGTCAGAATCTAATATCTAATAATCTAATATCAATCCTAATATTGAGCGACAATTCTGTAGCTCCGAAAAACATTTGTTCAGCGAAAACATGGTGACTTTTTATTGTCTAGCATTTCTTAATGAATTGTTTGTGTAATTTTAGCAACTCTGCTCCAGGCGCAAGACTCGAACGGCCGATGCTGTGATAAAAAAACACGAGAGCTGACAATCCACTCACTTTAGTTTTCACATTTTTTAATTTTTTAAATGTTTTTTTCGATTCACCGGACATTCGCACATAAACACTGATTTTAAAGTTTCTACTTAATATAGCCATTTAAAAAAAGATTTTAGAAATAGCGAAATTAATTGATGAATTAGCTGCATTGGGAAAAATTCGATTCGACAATAGACAAAAACAGCGAAAAACAATCAAGACACGATTTATCACAACTAATTTTGAGTTTTTAGTAAACAAAAGCGGAAGAGTGTCCGCCTTACGTGGGCAGCACCAAAATTCTGGGGGAGGGTGCAAGATTTTTCAAAGGTAAAAAATGGCCTTAAAAATGGTGGTATGGCGAAACGTTTCTCATCGAGCACTATCTATTGGCATCAGAAAATTGCGAAAAGAACAAAAAATTCAAAAATTGAATTGGGGGGGGGGTATTTTGGTTTCTCGGGGGAGGGGGTGCATACCTCAACCCCCACGCCAAGGTGTGGTGTCCACCACAAAAAATCGTAGATCCATCAATTATTTCACAGTCAAATCAAACGACGGCAATTGCGATAAATGATCATTTGTTCATCTGGTTCTTCAATGGACAAATCAAAATGAGATAAACCACAAGATGGGCTGAAAGAAAGACTATTGTCCATCCATCCGTCATAATCCATTGGTATAACCAATCTGACGATTAAGTAATCCACAACATTTTCATCAGAAAAAGTAACGATGTCACAGTGATGTAATTCACGAGCACAAGGCGTTGGAAATCCTTTTTCATCGTGCAAGCATAAAAATTGCGTAACTGTGGGCAACATCTTGCGACGAATTTGGCCAATAAATTGGGGTCCAATAAAAAGCCACTGAATTCGTATATCCTGAATTCGACCAAAGACGGTAATACAGCCGACAAGCAGTCGACCGAAAATCTGTCGTTGAAATGGCGGCACGAGTCGAGCGTTAGCTTGCGTAGGTTTTGCGTGAAATTATCATAGCGTAGCAAATTGCATATTTTGTGGACTTGCAAGCACACCTGGGCGTGGGGGTTGGGGTATGCACCCCCCAGAAACCAAAATACCCCCAGAAATCAAAATAACCCCCCCCCCAGAATTCAATTTTTGAAAATTTTTTCCGTTTTTTTCGCAATTTTTTGATGCCAATGGATAGTGCTTGATGAAGAAAACGTCGAAAAATGGTGTTTTTATCGCCATACCACCATTTTTAAGGCCATTTTTCGACCTTCAAAAAAATCTTGCACTCCCCCCCCAGAATTTTCTTGCTGCCCACGTATGCTTGCAAGTCAAAATGCTGGATGCGCAAGTCTTCTATGCTCGTAAACTGCACGAGACATTCAAAGAATGTGCTTGATAAAAGAGCTTCATTGCTATTATCAGCAACCAACAGCAGATACAAATTGAAATGCAAAACTTTCAGTTTCTGAGCAACCGATAAATGCAGAAGCAACGTTCTGAGCAGGTCATAATTTGGTGGACGACTCAGCCTCGAACGAGTTTCTGCAGATCGACAAGCGGATTCAAATAAGGTATTGATGTAGCTCAAATTGAACCGAGTACTAGTGTTAATGCACCATACTAGTTTGCTTAATTTGAGACGGCCCAAGCTATGCAAGGCGTCCTTATCAGGCATCTGGCCTCATTGTCTAATTTGACCTCCACGGACGTTAGATTTTCATTTCTGGACAATAAATCTTGCAAAAAAGCAGCCGACGATAATTTCTGACGATATTCAGCTTTATACAGCTGTGGAATTGTACAAAATCGTTTGCAAAGACGACAATCCTCCCCATACAACTCTTCTTTCAAGGTACTGCTGAAGGAATGGTCCTTAATAGTCAGTGTATCCAAATAAGTGAGAGCGTTTTTAAACTCGCCCATTTGCGCATAAAGAAACACGAGGTTTCCGGTCAATGATAACGATCTCAAACCAAAGCAATGGATAACAATTTGTGCATAATTCTGAATGTATTCTTCTTTACGGAAAAATTCCATCGAAAAATGCCTTAAATTAGAACCACTGTTTTCGATGAGATAAAGAAACATTGAATCAACTGGTTGACGATGAATATTTTCCTTCATGGATGATGTTTTTTTCTTGGTAAAGTCGCTCTCCTTCAATTCGATTTCCCAGCATTTTTTATCGTTAGTTTGGATGACGTATTTGAAAAAGGAATGGTATGTTAGTGAGTAAATGCCGTGACATATGTCAGCAACAATTTTGTTCCATCGACGGCAAACCTGTCGGCAAATCAGAAACCAAGTTTCCGGTGGTAAAAGCTTAAACACCTGAGCCAATATTTCGTCAGGCAATATATGGATTTTTGCTGTTGCCATACTATTTTCCATTTTAATTTAAACTGCGAGATTGAATTCAAACGATGTAGTGCTGATTCCTACAAAAATGCAATTTATTTAATCAGTACTTATATTGGTATGGTGGACATATGGGTATGAGGGTCTGGCTCATAGGTGGGCGGCACCAAAGGTCTGGGGGTGCTAGATTTTTTCAACGGTCAAAAAATGGCCTTAAAAATGGTGGTATGGCGAAAAAACATCATTTTTTAATGTTTCTCATCGTGCACTATCCATTGCAGCAAAAAATTGCGAAAAAACCAAAAAAATTTCAAAAATTGAATTTTAGAAGGTATTTTGGTTTCTGAGGGGGGGGTGCATTCACCCCAACCCCCACGCCCAGGTATGGTCTGGCTGGACCAGACATGCACAGAATGGGAATTATAGAGAGAAGATTTCAAAATGCCTCTTAGGGCCTAAAAAATGGCGAGTATCATACATGTAAGAGAGGGATGGAGAACCCCCCCCACTCAAAGTCGGATGTCCCTCCATCATAGGTGCACAAGGTCAGGCTCGGCAGGGAGGGGGTTAAAATCCCAGAAATCCAAAACATTAAATTTAACGTTCACAATTTTTTTGCCTTTCAAACGGCGGAAATGGTGAATAATTGCCTGAAAAAACGCTGTGATTATGGTAATATCGCACGTTTAGTCCATTTTGACAGCATTATATCACTACTAGCAGTAAAGGATACAGAAATGGATCAATTTTGGACGATTTTTGAGTTAAAAGTACGTAAAAGTACTAATCCAACGAGACACACCGGAAAAATTTTAACATTTGTTCTGCTTTTTATCTCAAAAATGATGCCAAAAACGTTCCGTCAGCTCAAAATCGCCGGAAAATACCTGTCTGGCTGACCCCTCAGCGGGGATAACACCCATAGGTGGGCAGCTCCAAACTTCTGGGGAGGGGGTGCATGATTTTTCAAAGTCAAAAATAAGCCTTAAAATGGTGTTATGGCGAAAAAACACCATTTTTCAACGTTAATCACCAAGCCCTATCCGCTGGCATCAAAAAATTGCAAAAAACAAGATAATTTCAAAAATTGAATTCTGGGGGGCATTCGGCCTTTTGAATAGTGCATCCCCCAAAACCCCCAACGCCCACATGTGATTTTCACCCCCCCCCTCCAAAAAAGTTTCACCCAAGCTCAAATTCGAGATTTTTTCGAAGTTTCCAAAAATGTCCTAAAAATGCGTGTAAAAGGTGCTTTTTTACGCGTCTTTACCTATATAAATATTTGCTAAGAAAGAGTGTTCTTTTAGCGCACCCCATTTTCGCGGCCGTTAATGGCCAAAATAGAGCGTTTCCGCGCAGCGCCTATCTTAGCGCATTAAACATATGTAGAACTGTAAGGAGAATGGTATAAAATAAGGGCATTTTTGAGCGTTTTTCAATGAGCTCTATGCATTGTTAAAGAAAAATTTCAAAGTTTAAAAAAATCTTCACTACTGTCGACACAAACAAAAAACAAAAAATCTAATGTTTAAGCTAAATATGTTTAGGGATGTCCCACGGCAGACTTTTTAGCTGCAAGCGGGGCCGGGGCGAGATGATATGCATACAAATGTATACTGATCCTACAAGTGTGCACTTAAAATTATCTACGGTACTTTTTTACATTAGTGCTTAATCATATAACTGTGAAAAGGAATCAATTTCAGGTTTATCACCATTTAATGGCTTTGAATCAAAAGCTCAAGGAGTTAAAAAACGGTTTGAAAAATATCAATGATGCACTTGATACGGAACTAGCCTAATTAAATGACAATTATTAGCGATAAATCATAAATGTGCAACTGTCTTCAGATTTTCAAATCTTCTTGACTGATTTCCGAGGAGGCAAAGAATTGTGAGGTAATTTTAAATTTCAAAATAGATACCCATATCGCTTAGGATCTAAGCTCTCAATTAATGAATGATGTAAGTTTAAAAAAAAGAATTTTTTTGTGAAGCTACGTGCTCGTCATTTTATTTATAGTAAAGATTAATTTTTCCGCTAGAAAAGCCAAACAAAATATAAGCATTTCAGTTCAAAGCATGTATTTTTATGTTTAACAACATTTTTGTTCGATTTTCACTTTGAAAATGCATTAATTTTCAGTAAAAAATTGTAAATTTATCTATCAATTATATACATTGCAGTTCTTGGATTTAAGACTCCCGATTCTACAATTTATATTCCGAATTAGTCGTGTCCATACGTGAGCAGCACTAAAATTCTAGGGGTGCAAGATTTTCCAAAGGTCAAAAAATGGCCTTAAAAATGGTGGTATGGCGAAAAAACACCATGTTTCAACGCTTCTCATCGAGCACTATCCGTTGGTATCAAAAAAATGCGAAAAAAACAAATTCTGGGGGTATTTTGGTTTCTCGGGGGAGTGCGCATACCCCCCAAACTCCCCACGCCGAGGTAATAGTCCATAAAAATAACGGATGTACAAATTTCAAACATCTTTTTCTTGCCACATGGGCAGCGACCAAATTCTGTTGCGTCCGATGACGAATAGATATGCTTTAAAACACCGTTTTTTGGCGTTTCTGACAATGCCCTATCTTATCGGAAGAAATTCAAATAAATTGAAGAAAATATAGTCATAAAATGAGTATATGGCGCGAAGCGCCGAAAATTTAACACTTTTGAGCAAACAGATAGCTGAAAACGCTTTAAAAATCACCTTTTCTACGATCTTTTTCGGAAAATCGCAAATTCTGGGGGAATCCCCAACTCCGCCACCCCCAGATTATTAATGATAAACGATCGCCCATTATCGTTGCAAAATCAATATGCATTTTTTATTCTTTCAACTTATGTATGTTGGGCCCATCGGGTGACCGGTGACAGCCATCTTGAATTCACCCGATTTCAAGCATGAAATCCACTATAATTTCCAGATTTTTACGACACTCCTTTAAACTGAAATAGATTACTCCGTTTTATTTTGAAATGTTATGATGAGATAGAGTTAAAGTTATTCAACTTATGCAACGCGAAACATTTCAAATGCGTTCTTTTATATTACTTCATGAATTATGTAATTTTATATAACGATCAAATGAATATAGAAGTGCAAATTAATAACACATCAAGATGGATAAGGATGGGGTATAAACTGGTAGCGGATGTTATACAGCTACCTCCGACCCAAAAAATTTGCGTGAGCGGGCTATTTTACAAAAAGCATTGTGATATCGTAGTTAATAGAAAAAGAGCTTCATTGTATTGATCCTCAAGAAATGGCGTGAATTATCTCCAAATATAAAAATCGATTTCTAATTCAGAGATAAAAATTATTGAGCAAAACTGCAGACTGCAGATGTACCTACTGGAAAAATACATAAGCAAACTTGCCAATTATATAATAAACAAAAAGAACGTTGAATCTCCAAAAAAATTTGTCTCTGAGATTAGTAAATACTTTCTCCTATTAACTGTACTGCTGAAATTATTGCCTGCGATCTTCTTATTGGTTCTATTACATATAGGTTCATTTTGTGCTATAGACCTCCTAATTATTCTCTACACGACAAACAAAATCAAGATTTTTTAAATCTTTTAAATATATTGCTTGATTGTAATAAAACCCTTATTGTTTTAGGTGATTTTAATCTACCGGATATTAAATGGAATAAAACTGATGTATTATCTGAAAATAGTATGTCTTTCAATTTTTTCGAAACCGTTAATAGTTATGGATTATATCAACATGTACATCACCCTACCTTGGGTCAAAATACTCTAGATTTAATATTTACATCTGATAAATCATTGATTATTGATTGCAAAACAAGAACTCCTTTTGCTACAAGTGATCATGATTCTGTTATTTTCAAAATTTTACTACCGTTTGAAGTCAGGCGACAAGTAGCTTTGAAACGAAATTTTGCAAAAGCTGATTATGAATCCATGTTTACTTTTCTTGCCAACATCCAGTGGCCGTTGATCTTTTCTACTTGTGTGACAGTAGACGATTTTTATAATCGTTTTTTATCGGTGATGCAATATCTTATAGATTCTTTTGTTCCGTTTTCTAAACTTGGCAGAGTTAATAAATATCCCAAAAATATAAGACGACTGTTGTCAAAGAAATTAAAATTCTGGAGAAAATCTAAATTTGATCCTATTTTCAGGAAGACTTACTCTAAATACAGTAGACTTGTAAGGAAAGCTATAAAGGAATATTATTGTGCACAGGAACGTAAACTGTTAAAAAAGGATCCGATCCTAAGCATTTTTATCGTTTCATTAATACTAAAAAAATCCGTCAAATAATATGCCCGACATAGTTGTTGACAACTCTATTATTAACTCAGACTTGCAAAAAGCGAATGTTTTTAATGAATTCTTTGCATCTATGTTTACAGTTGATAATGGTTTTCCTATTAATACCACAAACTTAAGTCACAAAGACATACTTGATGTTAAGGTAGATTTTAGTTTTGAATCTGTACTAAATTCCATTCAAAATCTTAAGCAAACTTTCTCTATTGAATCTGATAGTATTTGTTCATATTTTATCAAAAGATTATGTCCATTTCTTGTTGATCCACTTAGTTCTATTTTCGAAGTTTCTTATAGAAGTGGTGGAGTACCTTCTTGTTGGAAAGATGCGATTGCAGTACCTATCTTTAAGAAGGGTGATTATTCTTCGGTTGAAAATTATCGTCCAATATCTCTTTGTTGCGTCACTTGTAAAATTATGGAGTATATTATAAACAGAGGTACTTCTTAAAGTCGAAAACTAATTTCTTTTCACGACAGTTTGGTTTTCAAAAGGGAAAGACTTGTGAAACTCAGCTTTTGAAGTGTACAAACATGTGGGTCAAATCACTTGACGCATCTATTCCTATTGATGTTGTTATATGTCGAATTTTAGTAAAGCCTTCGATTATGTCGTTTATTACTAAATTGATAGAGAAGTTGAAGCATTATGGGATAAATGGTAATGCTATTAAAATGGTATAACTTCTTTCTTGACCGATCGTGCACAAAAGGTCAGAAATTTTCGACGCTTTCTGATCGAAAACCAGTTATTAGTGGCGTACCTCAAGGTAGCGTTTTGGGACCCTCTTGTTTCTGTTGTTTGTAAACGATTTTGGTGTCAAGCTGTTGAGCATAGTGAAGCTCTATTTCTTTGCTGATGATTTAAAGCTCCTTAATTTTTCTCAAAATTATAACTTTGTTGCAAAACGATTTAGATGAAGCTGGTTTCGTTCCTGGTCTGAAGAAAATCGGTTAAGCATATCTCTCCCTAAATGTTCTGTGTTATATCTAGGGTACGCTAATCCTAAAGTTACATATCACATAAGCCATTTTTTGTCTATCTGACGCAGGTTCCTCAATTCGAGATTTAGGTGTTTCCTTAACAACAAACTTATCATCTAGTTGTCATTGTACTAATATATCAGCAAAGGCTTTGAAAATGAGTGCTTTGATTTTCAAATGTTTTGAATCACGTGATCCTAAAATGTTGGTTCTTGCTTTTAAGAATTATATTCGGCTTTTAGTAGAGTATGCTCCAACTGTATGGAGCCCCTATTTGCTTTCTGATATCAACAGGGTTGAACGGGTTCAGCGAAAATTTACTAAAAGGTTAATTGGATATATGGGACTTTCTTATGATGAAAGGTTAAAAGCTTTAAATTGTGAGACGCACGGAAGTGCGTCGCACCTCTTAGAAGACTTCCGTGACGTAGTGTTATAAAGTCTAGCGTGACGTCACGTTAAGGGAAGCGCACTTCGTGCGTCTCTATATATTAGCCCAGGTCAGCAAATTCTTCTGTCAGAGCTAGCACCTGAACCAGTGGGTATTTTTTTATAATTTTTTTCTAAAAGATGGGGTTCCTAATGTAGATGATGCGGCCGTTTTTCTTTTCCGCATTTGACCAATAGTTCCTTATTTTTCGCATTTTTTACACTTTTTTACTGCTTTTGCTCCACGCTCGACTATTGTCCGCAATTTTGGCCGGATAGCAATAAAATTTATACTATCAGAAAGAGAATGTTTTTATCTCAAACTATCATTTTTTTTAGTTTTGAAGTTGAGTATTAAGAGGGTTATTAAGCTTTAAAAGCTAAACGTCATTGAAGACGATAACGTAGGACGAGACGATTAGGCCTAATAATCGAGGCTGATTTAAGCGCAGGGAGATCGGCCTGAGAGAGGCTGATTTAAGCAATTAGCACTTGTGAGCATTACGTATCCGTGTTGTTATCAGCCAATGTGTTACGTTAGTTTGCGCGCAACGGCGCGTATTAGCGACTCAGTGCGCATTTAATGTAACAGGTAGGTGCGTAAAAAGGTAGACCCACCAGAAAAACTGCTGGAAGACCCACGATCAATAGACCCACCAAAAACAGAGGCTGATTCGAGCAATAGGTACTCTCGCGTGCCTTAGGTATCCGTGTTATATTATCAGCGCGTGTATTATGTTGGTATGATTGTAACGGCGCGTATCAGATACTCAGTGCGCATTTAATTAACAGGTAGGTACGTAAAAAAATAGACCCACCGGAAAAAACTGCTGGAAGACCCACCATCAATAGATCCACCAAAAAAGAGGCTGATATATATAAGCAATAGGCACTTGCGGGTGATGTCCACACCTGGGCGTGGGGGGTTGGGGGGGAATGCACCCCCAGAAACCAAAATACCCCCCCAGAAATCAAAATACCCCCCCAGAATTCAATTTTTGAAAATTTTTTTCATTTTTTTCGCAATTTTTTGATGCCAATGGATAGTGCTTGATGAGAAACGTCGAAAAATGGTGTTTTTATCGCCATACCACCATTTTTAAGGCCATTTTTTGACCTATCAAAAATATTTGCACCCCTCCCAGATATTTATCTTGCACCCACGTATGGTGATGTCTTAACAGCCCCACCAGTCCCAAGAGCCCCACCGTCCCAACAGCCACACCAAAAATCCCAACAGCCCCACCCGTCCCAACAGCCCCACCAGTCCGAACAGCCCCACCGTCCGAATAGCCCCACCAATAATCCCAACTGCCCTACCAATCCCAACAGCCCCACCGTCCTAACTGCCCCAATATCCCAACAGCCCCTCCGTCCCAACAGTCCCACAAAAAATACCAACAGCCCCACCCATCCCAACAAACCCCACCAGTCCCATCAGCCCCACTGTCCCAACAGCCCCACCGTCGCAACAGCCCCACCATAAATCCCAACAGCCCCACCCGTCCCAACAACCCCCACCAGTCCCAACAGCCCCACCAATGATCCCAACAGCCCCACCAATGCCAACAGCCCCACCGTCCCAACAGCTCCACCATAAATCCCAACAGCCCCACCCGTCCCAACAACCCCCACCAGTCCCAACACCCCCACCGTCCCAACAGCCCCACCAATAATCCTAACAGCCCCACCGTCCCAACAGCCCCACCGAAAATCCCAACAGTCCCACCGTCCCATCAGCCCCACCAGAAATCCCAACAGCCCCCACCCGTCCCAACAACCCCCACCAGTCCCAACAGCCCCACCGTCCCACCAATAATCCCAGCAACTCCACCAATCCCTACAGCCCCACCGTCCCAACAGCCCCACCAAAAATCCCAACAGCCTCCACCCGTCCCAACAACCCCACCAGTCCCAACACCCCCACCAATAATCCTAACAGCCCCACCAATAATCCTAACAGCCCCACCGATCCCTACAGCCCCACCGTCCCAACAGCCCCACCTAAAATCCCTACAGCCCCACCGTCCCAACAGCCCCACCAAAAATCCCAACAGCCCCACCCGTCTTAACAGCCCCACCAGTCCCAACAGCCCCACCGTCCCAACAGCCCACCAATAATCCCAACAGCCCCACCAGTCCCAACAGCCCCATCAATCCCAACAGCCCCACCAATAATCCCAACAGCCCCACCAATCCCTACAGCCCCACCGTCCCAACAGCCCCACCAAAAATCCCAACAGCCCCACCCGTCCCAACAGCCCTACCAATCCCAACAGCCCCACCGTTTCATGAGCCCCACCAATAATCCCAACAGCCCCGCCAATCCCAACAGCCCCACCAATCCCAACAGCCCCACCCGTCCTAACAACCCTCACCAGTCCCAACAGCCCCACCATCCCAACAGCCCCACCGTCCCAACAACCCCACCAGTCCCAAGAGCCCCACCGTCCCAACAGCCCCACCAATAATCCCAACAGCCCCACCGTCCCAACAGCCCCACCACAAATCCCACTAGCCCCACCCGTCCCAACAACCCCCACCAGTCCCACCAATAATCCCAACAGCCCCACCAATCACAACAGCCCCACCGTCCCAACAGCTCCACCATAAATCCCAACAGCCCCACCCGTCCCAACAACCCCCACCAGTCCCAACAGCCCCACCATCCTAACAGCCCCACCAATAATCCCAACAGCCCCACCAATCCCTACAGCCCCACCGTCCCAACAGCCCCACCAATAATTCCAACAGCCCCACCAATCCCTACAGCCCCACCGTCCCAACAGCCCCACCAAAAATCCCAACAGCCCCACCCGTCCCAACAACCCCCACCAGTCCCAACACCCCCACCGTCCCAACAGCCCCACCAATAATCCTAACAGCCCCACCGTCCCAACAGCCCCACCTAAATCCCAACAGTCCCACCGTCCCATCAGCCCCACCAAAAATCCCAACAGCCCCACCCGTCCCAACAACCCCCACCAGTCCCAACAGCCCCACCGTCCCAACAGCCCCACCAATAATCCCAACAGCTCCACCAATCCCTACAGCCCCACCGTCCCAACAGCCCCACCAAAAATCCCAACAGCCCCACCCGTCCCAACAACCCCCACCAGTCCCAACACCCCCACCGTCCCAACAGCCCCACCAATAATCCCAACAGCCCCACCAGTCCCAACAGCCCCACCTAGAATCCCTACAGCCCCACCGTCCCAACAGCCCCACCAAAAATCCCAACAGCCCCACCCGTCCCAACAGCCCCACCAGTCCCAACAGCCCCACCCAACCTAATCCCAACAGCCCCACCAATTCCCAACAGCCCCACCGTCCCAACAGCCCCACCAATAAGTCCCAACAGCCCCACCAAAATCCCAACAGCCCCACCACGTCCCAACAGCCCCACCAGTCCCAACAGCCCCACCGTCCCAACAGCCCCACCAATAATCCCAACAGCCCCGCCAATCCCAACAGCCCCACCAATCCCAACAGCCCCACCCGTCCTAACAACCCCCACCAGTCCCAACAGCCCCACCGTCCCAACAGCCCCACCGTCCCAACAGCCCCACCAGTCCCAACAGCCCCACCGTCCCAACAGCCCCACCAATAATCCCAACAGCCCCACCGTCCCAACAGCCCCACCATAAATCCCAACAGCCCCACCCGTCCCAACAACAGCCCCACCAGTCCCAACAGCCCCACCAATAATCCCAACAGCCCCACCAATCACAACAGCCCCACCGTCCCAACAGCCCCACCATAAATCCCAACAGCCCCACCCCGTCCCAACAACCCCACCAGTCCCAACAGCCCCACCAGTCCCAACAGCCCCACCAATAATCCCAACAGCCCCACCAATCCCTACAGCCCCACCGTCCCAACAGCCCCACCAAAAATCCCAACAGCCCCACCCGTCCCAACAACCCCCACCAGTCCCAACAGCCCCACC